>JAQIXG010002244.1:0-18315 GCA_034700105.1 Oconnorella tubifera | reverse complement strand
CTTGTTCGTAATAATTCTACCCCCCCCCCCCCCCCTACTTGATGGCCTGGATCCGCCACTGTCTGTGATTTAAATACATTTTCATAGCTTACTTGTACTATCCTGGCTTAGGGTCACAATATTTAATTAGTGGGCTGCAGCCCAGATTATGGCAGCAAATGGGCTGCGTGTAAAATCACGTGAGTAGTGTCCTAGTGTGGAAACCAAGAGATTGGGTATAAGTCCAATTAATAATTCTATTATAAATGTATGGATCTATTACAGTTTCGTACCATAGAAACTTCCGGGGGTACGATCGTTACTTTTTGATGTCGGAGAGTCTGATATTTCTAGTGAATATATGTAGCGATGTTGAAAAATTGAATTATCTCCTATTTTCTAATTTTTATACACAATATTAAGTTATCTTCAAATAATATTTGATATTTGTAGAAAAAATGGCGCTATTCGCTGGATTTAAATTTTAAATCTTTTTTTCGTTACGATCGGCGTAGATTTATTTACGGTAAGGTTCAAGCTCTGGTTATCTCAAATCATGATGTACTAAAGCTATATCTGGGGTAATTCGGTTTCGCACCGCATGTAGTTAAAAGAATATAAACAATATAACAGATATAAGGATGAGAAGTTTAATAAATCAGGTCCCATCACAATATTCAGATTAGGTTACTTCCAGCATAAGTGGATAAATAAACTTTATATTTTGAACACCTTTTCTTGAATTATCGTTCATTGAAAATAATTGTAATGAGCTATATTTTAAATGTAGAAAAAAACTTCTCGTCAGTATAACCTCAAACTACGTTCGAGCAGTTTCAATAACCAAAAACATGACTGTATAGGAGTTAAATTCTCACATCTATAACATTATAACCGGAATCTAGAGTGATGCAAAAGTATAGTCCCAATCAATGTGGGAGAAATTCTGTTTCGTACCTTTAGAGCTATAATTTAGCAATTAATCAGTTAGGGATACGATTTCAGAGATCCAATAATTTAAACTGTAGTTTATCACTTATATAGAATTAAATTCTAATATAATTAAGGAAATTAATGGTACCGTTTGGGTACTTGAAAAAGTCTTCATACAAAGTATTCCCATCGAAAATTCAGCAAGATTATGTCCCAAGACAAAAGTTTAAGATTACAATGCCTTATTCATACCCTAATCCTAACGCCATCTACCCTATCCCAAGTATTACTGAATATTATATCTATGAAGATTTTGTCACGATCTGACGGCTTCTTGCCAAAAATATGGCCCTGCAAACCTGAAAAGGATTTTGACTATAGATGCTTGGGGTAAATCAAATATAGGTTTGGAATTAGTATTATGACATTCTTCTTATATTTCCTTTACGATAGATACTCTTCCCTATCTTTCCTCTAACCATAAAACAACTGATTATTTTGATTCTCTTGACAGAAGTCAAGAGAAACTCTAGGGCCTGACTTATTACAACCCATAATGATTGACGAAGTGAGATACGAGTCCCACTTAACCCAGACTATTAACCTGTTTATTAACGATCAAGGCCGTTTGGACTTTGACACACTTATTGTTAATTATTTTAGCAGATGATTTGATGTCCACTTTGTCATAGCTAAATTTTGTGAAGTCCTGGAATGATGGATGCACTTGGCATTCATGAAAGTCAGAAACCATTCTACCTGAGAGTTACGTCTGAACTTCAGTGGTAAAATGGGTAATGTAGGGGAATTCTTTATAACTCTTTCTGATATTTTCTGTGTGGTGTCTAATTTCTTGAGCAGAGTTCCGTAATTACCGGATTTATGGATGAGCCTAAGAACACCTTGTGGAACACCTTTGGGAAAGGACTTCTAGTCCGAAATGGATGAGAAGTCTTAAACCTACCACATGTATTCAATTTTGTGAAGACCTGAGACAAAAATAGAGAACCCTTATCAAATATGCGAGCAAGGCAGGCAGGGTCAAAATAAACCAGTAGTTACAGAGATCATATTCGGTGCCTTGAACTTTTTATGATTCTGTGTCTTACATTGAATGGAAAAAGTTTCTTTTCACTCAGAGAAAGTATCCGTTTACTGACACGTGTGAAAATAAATGTTTGGTATTGTGCACCAACGGAAGTTTTTATACTCTTCTTAATTCCCAGTACCGAGGATTTCATAAATAAATTATTACCATCAGGGTATGATAAGAAAATATTTGGTTTGCAAAAGGTAATATTGTAATAGACATGCATTAACTCTACCCACACCCGGGCCCCTCCCATTTATCCCCATCCTACCGAAAATAATTGGTTACCCTAGGGAGTGCATAAAAAATTGGGTATAGCTTATATAAAATGGGTACATTCCAGTAAAAAGTAATTTTCACCTCCAGCCCTCTCGCGCCCAGTCTTCTAACCCAAACCCAACTTCCCACCTATCCATACGCCAACATAGTTGGTTATTCTCGCCGAGTGAAATTATTGTTCTGAATGCAAAACTTTTTTTATGAAGAAAAACACCATAGAAATGTTTTGATCAAAATGTCGCCTACTGTTTTTTACCGAGTCATGACGAATATATTAGATGTATGCACGATGCCAATATATTATATAAACAAAATGTACAGTATTTGCATAATATTCTTTAATTCAAATGGTACATTTAATTGATATATCAGATAAGATTTATTTTTAAAAATTCAGGTTGCTTTTAACTGTAATTTTTATTTGTCATTTTGTCTGTGACCATTTTGTGTTTGCCTCATTTGGGTCATTTTATCCGTGTCTATGTTGTCCGTTAATTTTTTTATTGTTGTATTATTTTGTTAAAATTTCTAATAAATTACGTATTTAGGGATATTTGATAACGAAACATAACTTCGGTATACATTTGTAGCATAATGGTAAGGTCTAAGTTATAAAGGATGTCCAAGATTGAAAGTGTGGGTGTATTTCGGTTTCGTACCTCAAGATATTTTAAGGTCAAAATTGATGCTGCGGACGCATAATGTATTCCAAATGTTTATAAATGTGGTGTCCTCGAGATATTCAAACTATTTTCGGTATCTTCGGGTAAATTAAAAACATTTATCTGAAGTTTTTTGGATAAAGCTTGAATTAGAAATTCATATATTATTTCCTAAGAAAATAGCCGAAAATTAGCAATAAGTAAGCTTAGAACTATTAAACTGTATCAGAAGTAGTTCGCAAATTTACAAAATTTATAAATTATGCTTTAAAGTTGTGAAAAGTGGCTAATATACAATAATTTCAACTGTGGAAGTCAATTTGTTGTAAAAAGGTGTTCTTAAGGTCTTGAGATATGAAACCGTGAAATCAATGAAGAAAATAGTCTACGTTTTTATTTACATAATTCCAGATTATAATATCGTTAATATATTTAAGCAGACTTTTATCATTATAATTGATCCCTATGACGTTTTCCCGAATTGCTCATCTTGTCAGTTTGCTATCCTGCCATTTGTTCTATCATTATCTGGGTCATTTATTCGCGCGTCTCAGTTGTCGGCGCAAATTTGGTTTCGCACCTCTGGTTTCGCACCTCAGTTATTTAGGGCTAGAGCTGGTCTAGGGTTAGAATTTGAGTTTAGATTGTAACTAGAGTTGTGATTAGGGTTATTGAGACGGATCAGACGTAGTTTGCAGTTATTTTAAAAGAATTTAGTTGATTTTTATTTGTAAACTATCGCATTTTATGAGAGTAATTAAAGAAATACAAAACATATTTTTTTTGGCAAAAGTGTTCGATGTAGTTTGAATTTCGCGATGAGACTTGTTTTTTTATTATATTCCTCATCCTTTTTTATATATGTGGTCTTATTTTATTCTAAAAACTGCATGAGGTGCGTAGCCGAATGTGAACTCTGTTGTCTTGTTTATCTGTAAAGAGATTCTTTAGTGTGATTTCGTTAAAGCTTGTGATAAATTATATCTTTAGCGATTATTACTTACTAATTTAACGCTGGTATACAGTATGCTATTATAATGAGATGACCACATTACAGAGGTTATACTGAATCTCTCAGAATTGAAGGAAGGTTACATATTGAAGGAAGGTAACAATCGGTTTCGCGCCTTACCAAATTTTAAGCTCAAAATAGACACTGCATATGTAAAATGATATTACATATTTGTACAAATTTATTCTCATCTCTATATTTAAATAAATTCACTAATTTCTGTTATTTATTTTATTTTGTAATGTTTGGAGAAGTTTTGAATACAATTTCTTACATTATGCTTGAAAAATAGACGAAAATGAGCGATAATTAAGCATTAAACTATTTGAACGTACTGGAAGTAGTTTGAAAATTTAGTAAGATAACTTATACCTTGAATAACACTAAATGACTATAATGACAATAATGTTAAATATAGCCTCGAAATGCGTTCTAAACAATTGAATTGAGTATACCCTTAAACAAGTGCATGCTATTTTGGGTCTATTTCAGTAAACCGATCCATAACCCTAGCATTAACTCAAATCTTATCCTTTTCGATCTCCAACCCTAATTTGATGAGGTATGAAACCGAAATACATCTGAAGAAATATATCTTTTTTTAACATGATCTTTGATTAATACCTTACATTTCTTAGAAGCAAACACTATTGTCATTTCTCACACTCATTTCTCTAATATTCCCTGCCTATTGATTCATATTCAGGTATAATAATCTTCAATCTCAAAAGTTATCAATGAGAAACTGTATTAGTCCAAATTGAAGAAGTTATTGTATAAAGATGGGCACTGAGATACAGTCTGTCATTGGAAGCTCAGATAGTGCATCTAGTAATTGGGTACTGACTATTTATAATCTTATTGTTGAAAATTTTATTAAAAATCATGATAAAATATCTATACTGTAAAAATTTCACAGAAAACGAAATCGAGATGTAAAGTTTGCTCAGAAGAAATGCAGCTTATTTCACAACTAATTTTCTGGCAGTAGTCCGGTTATGTTGGAAATAGATAATTTCGGTGTTCATGTGTAATTTTAAATTAATATATATTTAACCATCTTTATGCTTCTGAAATCAATGATTAGATAAGTTAGATAAACATGCTATATAGTACTACATGTACTGATAAATTATTCATTGCTTGATGAATGCTGGAATGGCATTAATAAGTCAAGTCTTAAAATTGCAAATAGTATGAAATTCTTTTGTACGAAATTCGTTAAACTTAAGCAAGTTAAATGAACACATCTACCAATAAGGTAAGTACAATTTTCTTGTATTTTCCTTCAGTCCCACCATACTGACACAATAGTGATAAGCCTAGAAGATGAATCTCAAGTGTCATTACACAGCTCTGATGTTGGCATAAATGTTGAAATAAACAAAAATTATGAGGGACTAGAGTATGACAAGGACGAAAGAAAAGAAGAGGAAGAGAAAGAACTTGATGAAGTGGACAGCTTTACCATTATAGATAATGTCACTGGAGATGTATCGTTTATTTCATCGGATATTCCAAGTAGTAGTGAGCACGTAGATGAATCGACAAAGTCTTCAGAGGTAGGCATCAACATTTGTATGCCATTGATTACATTTTTGAATTGAAGACTGAAC
Source organism: Oconnorella tubifera (assembly GCA_034700105.1). Taxonomy (NCBI): domain Eukaryota; kingdom Metazoa; phylum Annelida; class Clitellata; order Enchytraeida; family Enchytraeidae; genus Oconnorella; species Oconnorella tubifera. The sequence continues at coordinate 12,744 of JAQIXG010002244.1, read as the reverse complement.
AATTGTGTAAGCTGTATAAACATGTATAAAAGCTAATAAGAAAAGGCTTAAAAATAACTTAGATGGTTTTAGTGAAACATGAAAGTCATTTTTTAATAGTTCAGGGTACAATATATCATTTTTTTAATGCTCTTCATTGAATGGTATGTTTACTAGTAGACCATACAAATTTATGACTATGAGTTGTCACAGGCTTGTTTGGCAAAAAGAGATGCTGATGCTAGACCTGTTATTGGAAGAAAGGTACCAATGGTCGCTCCATCAAGAATTTATCGTAATATGGCTTCAATACGATCTTCTCTCTCCACTAGGCGATTCTATCGTAAGTATTATATCAACTGGAAATTGATACTTGTAAAAATGCAGTTTCAGATGACAGATGTCATTGGCTAAAAAAACAATTCATTTAGCGTCAAATTTATAAAGAATTCTCTTGCCAATTTCAATCAAACATTGCTACACCGAACTGAATTTTCATTAAATATAATTGTATTTTAGAGATATCATCAAAAGAACAATTATAGAAATAATATAAACTAAGTAAAATGAGTATATAATGTTGGAGGTACTAAACTGAAAAACTCCCACAAAAATTATAAACATTCATAGCTATATAATCAGATATATACCAGTAAATCTTTAAAACAAATTAAAGTCGAACTACTATCACATCAACATTACTAACAAAATAACATAATTATTTTTATCGATAAATACCCTTTCTTATGCATCTCCAATGCATTTCAGAACGACATAAATCAACTAAATCCCTAATAGAAGTCCACATGTGCTCGCATTGTCGTGTTGACTTTGGCAATAAGCCAGAACGTGACAGCCACCAAATTGTCTGCCTATTTGATCAACCCTCGCGCCCCCTACTTCCCGACACATACACCCAACCTGATCCAGATGACTTTTTCTCGCATCTTAATCTAATAAACGCAACTCAACGACACAAAAGTCGCACGTCACAAGACGTCGAATGTTGCATCATAGTTATAGAAGACGATACATCAATGCCATTGCTACCGCAGACGCCTAAACCCCAACGAACCCTTCTACCGAGTAGGGATTCAGGGGGAGGTGTTATGAGTCCAGGAGGCTGTAGGGAGGGTAGATTAAAATCTTTAGGAGAGGACTCTGTGATAGCGTCAAGCGGTTTAAAAAGTGTGTTGACAATTGATGTTAGCTCACTTTTGGGACAGAGAATTAGGAAACATGTAGCGGCGCATGTAACACCGTGGTGTGTGGGGAGACATGGTGGGACGGTGGAATCGTATGAACAGTTTTGTGCGGGCAGAGCGGAGGCTAGACCTAGGAGGCATGAAGATTCGATGTTTCCTGTCAAATATCGCAGGTGAATTATCTCTTAATCGTTTAATCAGTTATTAGAGTAAACAACATCAGACATTATTGTTCAATGACACTGTTGTTTTTTTAATTGAATGTGGGAAAGTTAACCGAATAGTTTAAAAAATATTTTGTTTGGTAATTTTCGAATTATGAACATGTAGTTTTGTTTCAATGATTTTCACTGTTGGTAATTTTTAAATGTTAAATTTTCAGATTGCGTACGGGGGGTCGCGGATCCTTTGTCCATACCTATAAATTTACCCGAGAAGACGTCCGTCAGTTTTGTCTGGCAATTGATCGAGGGGGCCTTAACTCGCGTTCCTACCAGCTCAAAAAAATTATCGAACGATGCTCCGTTTCGCTGAGATCCTTGTCCCAAGAGGATGTGGTTGACTGGCGGAACTCAAAGATACTTTGCGCTGAGGCAGAAAGGTACAAAAGACGAAAAGTTTTGAGTAGAACAGGAGGTCCTTCCAGAGTGACAAAGAAAAGACAGGTTTTCCGATCAGAATCTCGCATTGAAAACCTCAAACAGTGTAGCAGGGAGGGTGTAGTCGTGGCAAAAAGTGGTGTAGCTAGAAGAGGGAGAGGGTCTAAGAGAGGGGGGTCAGTGAGAGGAGGACCAGCGAGCCGACGAAAATTGAACCAAAATGAAACCAAAAATACAAATGGGAAAACTCTTTTTAAAAGCTTCCGAATTTCCGGAGGTTTGTTACTACCTATGGGCTCAAAGGTAGGTATAACGCATACGAAAATCAAGAACAATGAGATTATCGCAATATCGTCTGATGAAGACGATGCTGATGAGAAAAAGAAGGATTATAAAAAGACTGGTTTGACAAATGGGTCAAAAGAAGGAAGAGGTGATAGCGCTGAAATGGTCAACACAACATCTGCGTTACTATTTCGCTGTCACGTCTGTAACGCTCAGATAACGTGCAAATCTGAAGCGCCTCAAACCATTCAGTTGCATTATAAAACGTGTCACGATATTCATAACATCGAACTGGTGCGACAAGTTGGTAAGAACGGAGAGGCAATACTGAGTATCATGGAGATGCCAATTCGATCAGACCCTTCTAAAATCATTCCTGGTATTCCCTCTCCTGTACGTAATGGTTTGACTCGGCCTAATATACTCTCCAGGAGTAATTCAAGACCGAGGTTTGAAGCGGGATTGAATTTAACAAAAATGGGAGGGGAGGGGTGGTCAGGTTCGCATCAGTCTGAAGGGATTGTTTCTCAAAGGGAAATTTCAACCGATACTGAAATAATTTGTTTGGATTAATTCTAGATGGGCTGTTTTGAGTTTTTGCTTGATATTTGTATAGTGTACTTAAAAGTTATTTGAGTTACATATTATTCCTCTTAAAACGCTATGCCACTAACACTAAACCACTAAACACTAATCCAGATTATATGATACAAGAAAAAATTCTTTGTCTTAATAAAATCCTTGGGATTTCTTTTAAAATATTCAATATTTCCTGTCTTAGTAATATATTCAAATATGATAAGAGTTCCAAGTAATACATTACATAATATCCAGATGACCGTACTATTGAACATTTTAGAAGGCCACAGGTTAACTATAAAAAAGTATGATGCACGAAGAATGTGCAGAAAATTTAGGATGGGATGTACATAAGTTGAGCTTTGTTAGTTTCAATTTTTTAAACATTTAAAAAAACTCCTCTAGTTCTTTTTAAATTATGATCAGCGTATGATCATAATGTCACTAGTTGGAATAATGCATGTCCAATATGTTATCGTTTAGTCCACTTATCTCTATCATTAACCAGTAATAACCACCCAACAAATACCGATAGAATTTAAAGAGTATTATATTATGATTCAATAATAATTTTTAGATCTTTATTTTATACTTCTGAGTAATTTTTTCTAATACACCGTTTAGCCAAATTCTAAGTTTGTTTAAAGTTTCAGAACTTTTCCAGTAATGCTTATCAGGATGGTACAACTTCTAATAAGGCGACCCTTTTATCTCAGTCTTGTAATTTATGCTAATTAATGTTTTTGATTAGAATGTGGCTTTTCGTTTGGGCATAATTTAATTAGGCCAATATCATATTCATATCACACTGTATAATGTATAGTATGTTACACAGTTGCAATAAAAGTTATTTAGTCGGTATTGGTTAAGAACTGTCTATTGGCACTATTGCTACAGTGTAAGCTATTTTCTTGTCGATATATTTCATCAAACGAATAATGAATAATGATATTACGACTCCATTTATGTTCAAATAAAAATCTATAATAGATCTAGTTTATATTGTAATAGTTTCATTCGAACAAAATGAAACGTTGCGACATGTACAACAACATTATAGGCTACATAACGTATTACTTGATTTTATTGATGTATTTTAAGCTTTAACTTAAAGCGAGCAGGAAGTACAGAGAAGGAACTTGTGGCTTCTTATTATATAGATTTATAATTACAATTGTTTAGTACATGAATCGTAAATATTATACTAATGGCTGCTAAAAATAGAAATAATTTCGCAGTGTCAAATTTGGATACGGTACTAATGAGATCTGCATATCGATATGAGATTTTTACATTTGATGGACTTTAAAATGTTCTACTTTTAAAAAAAAGTTGATTTTCTAAAGTAATTATTAATTGAAAAAAATTATCTTTCTGTAGGAAACTTTATAAAATTAATAAAGACAGATTTTATTGATTTATTGTTACAGCAGTAATTGAGTAAGTAGTATCTTTAATATTTTGAGTATTTCACAATATAACAAGTAGGCCTACTAATACTGCTATAGGCCAATGTTTTAATATTAACCAGGGAGAAACATTTTGCTTAGATATTAATAAAGCTATAATAAATTTAACATGACATTAAGGGGTCAAGCCAACTCGCCTTCTTCGAAGCTCGTCAACTGTAATTATCACCTCTAATATAATAGAAATATAGGGCCAGAATGTATGCTAGCGAAAATAATTGAAAATAACTGCACACTGCATACCGGCTTAAACCAAGCCTTTGGCTTGCGCATATTTGGAAACTAGCCTACTGTTTTATTTATTCATTGTATTTCTGAGCAGCACGACTATTTATTTTTGTAATAATTTTTTCCATTTTATACTGAAATCTGAAATTGACCTGTTTAAAACATATTGAGTGGATATTTTAAGTTGTTTTAATTATTAGGATACTTTGCAAGTAGACTCTAAATTCCGAGATTGAGTTGATTTAACACCATTGAAACATTACTACATAACTTAATAGAGATAAACTTAATAATGTCGTCGAAAGGAAAAGATGAACAGGATGCAGCGATTAAACCATCACAGTCGTCAAAGGACAAACCAAACTATCCGGTCAAGTTTAGTGAAGAAGACCTTAAATCCAGACTGACTAAACTGGAATTTAATGTAACGCAGGAAAAAGGAACCGAAAAGTATGTTGGTAAATTTAATTCACTAAATTGTTGTTTAATGATATTGTTTGATGATAAGATCACAATTTAGACATTGTACGGTTTGTACCTATAATTGTATTCTATTAATTAATAAGTTATAATTACTGATCTAAAGTGATGTTAAGTTTACGGTATATTCATCTAATTATAGTAAAATAGTTAAGTCATATTATTCTGCCTAAATTACTGATATTTAATTATAATTTTTTATGACTTTTTGGATAACTATGTTGTTTATATTGTACTGCTTAGACCATTCACAGGCAAATACGACCACCACGCTGAAAAAGGCGAGTATTTTTGCGTCGTGTGCACAAAGCCTTTATTTTATTCTCATCACAAGTTTGACTCGGGATGTGGCTGGCCAGCATTTACTGAGGCACTGGCTGATGCTGCTGTTACATACATCCAGGATAGTTCTCGTGGTATGACTTGGATATATCTATGTCGACGCCTATGTTATATTAATGCAATAATATGGTATTAGTCAAATGGATGTAATAATATGATATAAGAGTATATGTCATGCGCATTCTGCAGTGGTGTAGATATGTTCCTGGCTACGCTACTGGTCACTCCCATGAAATTTTAATGGCATAAAGTATGAAATATTTCATAAAAATGTGATATCTATATTTTGTTGACAATTGTAATATCGTAATTTTTTTCCAATATCGTTCTCGTTTTTATATTGTGGTCTATTTTTCAATTTACAAGGAATGAATCGCACTGAAGTCACTTGCTCAAACTGTGGCGCTCATCTTGGTCACATATTTAATGATGGGCCATTACCAAAGAGAACACGATACTGCATCAATTCTGCATCCCTTGGATTTAAACCAGCAGACAAACACTAGTTACAATAACTTGGCAATAATTCTCTTTGACAATCCCAAAGAGCACATATGTTTTAGACAACTTTTTATTTCACTATGTTTTAATTCAAGTAGAATTATGATAAGGCCAAAGGGTGATGCTAATTAAACTTTATGTTGTTTATATGATCTGATTAGAGTGTTATTTTACAACTAAAATTAGACTTTCAAAGAAATTTATGATTGTTAATCTTATGATGTGTGTACAATTGATGATCTGTATAGTTAATTGATTGTTGTATTTATATTTCACTATTTGTGCTAGAAACGATATGCTTTAAACGACCCTCTAATTATCTAATATATTCATTTTATTATTACTTATATGAGCTTCTTATGATGATCATCTGATAGTATTATATTACTGAATAAATGACAAGTATTACACTATTATTCAAATAATTTTACTTTATTGAAGAAAAACTAGTTTATGAGTCTTGTTGATATCAATTTTTATTACCATATATCACAAAATATTATAAAAATAAAAACATGTCACTATCCTACTATCATCATAATGGCCATTGCCTCTCATTTATTCTAAATTATCCAATTGCACTTTTATTTCTTCACCATCAAATGATAATAGTCCAGATCCCCTTGTGATACCCCAGCAGGAGCCCCCGACATCAAGCACCCCCCATCACCCGCCTTAGGAAACGCAATCACTTCCCTGATGCTTCCCTCTCCGCAGAGCATTGCCACAAGTCTATCCAATCCCAACGCTATCCCCCCATGGGGAGGACAGCCTGATCCCAGGGCCTCTAGTAGATGCTCCAGCTGAGCATCATCTTCTCCTAAAATATCTCTCAGAACATACCGTTGTAGAGCGACATCGTGTATCCGTATTGATCCCCCCCCAATTTCAACCCCATTGAGGACTAAGTCGTAATGTTGGCTGCGGATGCCTCCAGGATCTTTTCTTAAATTTGGGGCGTCGTCTGGGTGGGGGGCGGTGAAGGGATGGTGTGCTGATTCCCATTTTCCATCATCAGTCGGAAGAAAAAGTGGAAAATCTTCCACCCAGAGGAAATTCATCTTACGTTGGAGTTTTTCATTGACATCTTTTTGAGCTACGTCTGATGATGAAGGCATTGATAATGACGATGATAATTTACTATTGTTAACCGTATTATCTAAAGTTAAATTAGAGTCATTACAAGTAGAATTCTGATTATTTAAAGTTAACCAATTACAGTTTTTAGCGAGTAATAAATCGCGCATGTCACTCCTAAATCTGCCCGCTGATAAACAAGTAGCAATCCTGTCACCCCCTACCAGAACAAAGACATCCCCAGCAGCCAGGTGCAGGACTCTACTCACGGAATCCACCACATTTACACCAACTTTCTTACCCAATCCTCCTGACCAAGTCCCATCCGTTTTCACCCGAATTACACCGAAAAACTTAACACCTTTAGTTTCCTTTTGTTCAATTTTTTCCACATCAGAACGACCGAGTGATACCGAGTGAAACACGACTGCTTGAATGCTGGGAGAAGAAGAGAGAGGTTCAAATCCGGAGTCGATAAAGAATGAGGTGACATCGTGAAGATGACAGTCAAATCTGGTGTCTGGTTTGTCACTGCCGTACAGATGAAGGGCGTCAGAGTATGTCATACGAGGGAATGGGAGGGAAATGGGGGAAAGGTTTAGGTAATTGGCATAGTGGGAGATGTCTGGATTTTGGGTTAAAGATTGTTTTAAATATCCGTGTTCTGAACAGAGAGTAAAATTTAATGTTGCTTAATCAAAATTTAATGTTGCACATCAGCTCAAATAGATTAGCAAGTGATACGTTATTAACTGGATGGATTTAATCTAAGTAATGAGAATTTAATATAACATAAAAAAGGTTTCATATAATGAAATAGTCTTGAACGCAAGCTACAAGGAAAATTGATACAATCAAATTAAACAAATTTTTAAAAAACTATTTTTTTATAAACAATACTGTGCAATTCACCTTTGTCCTGCTTCTGTGTAACTTTAGCCACGCCCCCTGGCCAGCAGTAAGCCAATAGCTGTTCAATTAAATACATGATGTCATTTTGAGTGACATACGACATCTCAATGTCAAGCTGTGTAAACTCTGGCTGTCTATCTGGCTTGGAGGTCTCATCTCTATAACATCTGGCCACCTTGTGACAAAATAAAGCAACACAGTAAATAAAAATAAAATAATAATATACAAAAAGTTGTTACTAAGCGATATATAAGAAATCAAAAATAAAATTAATTAGTTACTCTCTGAATAACATAAGGGTACTTACGAACATAAGGATACTAAATAAATATAGCTTGCATTGATGATAATATGATCTATAGAACTAATAAGATCAGTTTAAGGCACAAAAAATTCCCCACACAACCCCCTGCCACCCCTCCACCAAGCCATAGCTAAAAAAAATACTGCATTAACCCCAATTACTAACAAATCGTTCTTATACAGCAAGACAATTATGCTACATACCTAGAAAAACATGACAAATATACTTCTAGAATCCATATTTTATACCTGCATATATCTATCAATCGCTCCAGCCATCAAAAGCTGCTTAAACTGCTGCGGACTTTGAGGCAGAGAGTAGCATTCCCCTGGGGTTCCATGGCTCGGCACAATGAACTCTCTCGCTCCACCCGGGGTCCGTCGAAATAGCGTGGGCGTCTCAACGTCTACGAATTTGTGCGTCTCCACAAGAAAGCGTCTCATGGAGTGGAGGAGAATGGAGCGGAATCGCAGGTTAGATTGTAGGCGAGAGTTACGTAGGTCTAGGTAACGATAGCGAAGTCTGAGGGGTTCTTTTACTGAGTGAAAATCATGGATCTGAATGGACAAAGAACCAGTGGCATATGTTCTGTGTAAAAATATTTCTAATGTATGAAAATGATGATACAAAAGAAGGAAGTATAGTTTTATTCAGGAATATAATAACAGAAAAATTCAGCATACAGAGAACTTTACAGAGATGAACATAATCAATTCCAAATGAAACAAAACTAGAACCATTTATTACTTGAAATGGTAAAGTCGGCGATGCTGTATTCAACACAGTCACACTCTCTGCTTCCACCTCTATCTCACCCGTCGTCATCTTCACGTTCTCCTGTCCCTTCGGTCGACGTCTAACCCTCCCCTCAATCCTTACAACAGACTCCAGAGGCAGCCCTGCAACCATCCTCATCGTCCCCTCATCGCCGACCACAATCTGTACCGTCCCAAACGCGTCCCTCAGGACCACAAACTGACCCCCCATCCTCTGATGCTGCAGCCAGCCGCAGAGCTTCACGTTCAGCCCCTCGTCTACCCCCTTCAGGTCCCCGCACGTGTGAGTCCGATCAGTAAAGGACGTCCGATGGGATCCCCCCACGAACCCTCGATCAGGGACCGAGGCCGGTCGAGGGGACAGTCCCTCGCTCGAATACCCCCTTGCAGAATTTTCCCAGATATTTTTTTTCCTCGAAAATCTAGGATTGTAATTGTTTAGTAAATAATTTTGTGTAATTTTTGAGTATTTCCATCGTGAATAATAACTAGAAGTGGATGAGAAATATTTCCCTCGCGGAGCTTTAGGCAAAAAATGAAGAAATTTGAAGAAAAAATTCTCATGTAAAAACATGTGTAAAGCCATCGCATTTGTTTACTTAAGGTTGACTCAGCCGTTCATTAGTACTTAATTATTTAGTTTACTGGAAATGGCAGATTATAAATTATCCAGAGATGCCCAGGGCCGGATTAAACTCTGTGCCAACTGTACCGAGCAGGGGGCCGCCAGAATTTGTGGGGCCACCGAAATTGAAAAAGATATAACTGACAAATTACAATTATATCTTTTCAATTTTTAAAGCCCCAGAAAATCTTTAGGGTTAGAGGTTTGACTAATTTATTGTTTAGTTTCAGTTTTACTCGCTGCATAATTAGCATTATACCGACGTAGCGATTAGATGTTGGACTAATTTAATATTTAGTTTTAGTTTTATTCGCTGTATAACTAGCGCCATTATTTTCATCGACAATGTTATATATTTGTTATATATTTATATATTTTATATTATATAATTGTATTTTTGTATTTAAACATTTAAAGTGCATCAATAAAATGTGATTAAAGAAGTCTAGAAGCATAAAGCGAAAAATTAATCGATACATTGAAATAATTACGAAATTAAATAAATACAAACTCGGCAAAAATATTATTAGATCTACTCTTAAATTATAAAAGCAACCTTTTATTTACAAAAATAAACCAATGTTAAGTAACAATTCAAAACTATTCATTAAACAAAAGTCAAAACTATGCCTGTACAAGTAACAAATTATCATCCTGTATTATTTATTGCTACAATTGTGAAACAATATAATTACAGGTATGGATTACGAAATAAATAAATCAGTCAATTACAGTGAAATTAATTCAAACCCAGAGTTAGGCAGTAATGACATTGTGTTTGATTGAATAAAAAAATTATTCTAGCAACGGGCTAATAACAGCCTGATTGAAAAATAAAAATTAGTTGTAATGCTGAAGAATCTAAAACTACTACACATACTGCACTGTTAATGTACAAAATATGCAATGCTTAATCACTGTTTATTTCGTGCAATAATCGTGCTCACTTTTTTCAGTCACTTGTAAACTTACATTTCAAGTTCTGTATTATTAAGCAAATCAACTGCAACATCACATAAATAAAAAGGCACAGAACACTAACTGCGCAGAAATAATAAAGGAATAAAAATATCCGTATTAATAATGGAATCATTTCGAAATAGTCCAAAATATATTCTACCCGTAATTTATCTAATTCGTGAAAATCTGTAAAAATTAACATAAATTTCCGCAAAACTCTATCTCAATGAAGTGCTGCTAAAATTAACGGTAATGCATATCGGATGACACGCTAACGTCGCGTTGCAATCCCGCAAAGCTCTTGAAACAAGATCAGTCGGTAAAGTAACGGGAACGTAAAAAGCACAACCGGGGTACAGAACAAAAGCCGGAAGTTCTGCAGCACCATCTATATCATTCTTACTACAAACTGATGCTGAAGCATTTTTTATCACTCCCGAATCGATTTTAGTTTGAGAAGAAAATTCCAATCTACCATCCTCAACATTACCATTCTGATAAGCCACTGGGTTTCTTAAATTCATCCCACTCTCACCATTTCTTGATTCTCCCCTAACTCCATTACATTTTGAGGTAAGTAAACCATCAGGATTTCCCTGTTCCCTACTGGTTTTCCTCATCCTAGCTTTCCCTCCATCAGTTTCCGCTATCGGTTCCCCTTGGGAATCCTCCCTGAACCTCACTTTCATGTTGTTTTTAAACTTGTACGTTCTGCTCGATGCCACTCCGCTGCATTCTGAGAAGGATCTCCTGCGACCCCTGCGGAATTCTCCACCATCTTCCGTGGTGGAAGAAAGAGCATTTTGTCGAGCGAATGCCCAGTCGGTATCGGTTCTAACGGAATCAGATGATGAGCTTCCAGAAAGAGAAAGTTTATCAATCTCTTGATCAGTTTGTTCCGATTTACAAACGATGTTGTTGTATTTTTGATGTTGTAAAATAGAATCTGGTTTGATGTCCGTGTATTGTAAGGTAGTGGATGATCTGGAGGAATATCTACCGGATATATTTGATTGGTGGGGGATAGAGAGTAAGGGATTTACGGATTCTACAAATTAATTAATTGTATATTTAGAAAATGATTTATTCATACACAAAATATAACATATGCAAGATATACATATAATATAACCCTAACATAACATAATATAATATATCTAACCCTAATAACCAAAATATATCTAACCCTAATATAATAAAAGTATAATATAATATCTAATATAATAATTGGCTAAGTTCGTCTGTCTGTCTGTAACTCGATATAAATAAGCTATTAAGATAGATCCAAGGGTTCTCAATGGCATCATTGAATCAAGGGTACTCAAATTGGATGAAATATATTAGTTCATTTTTGTCATTCCATGTTGTTTCCAGAAGGATCTGATGCTGTTTTTACAAAGAGTGTAGTTTATACGGAGATATTTACTTTGTAGTTGATAGTTGATACTAAAATAATTTTTTAAATTTAAACATCTGTGTATTTTTCTTTTTTATGCCTGTCATTCGACAGGCTTTGCTGCTAGTATACAAATAATAGAACAAATGAAATGTCTTCCTTTGAAAAATTAGTATAAAATAAAAGTAATTTAGTATAGATTATTTCTAAAAAATGTCAACTAACCTGACTGCAATTTTTCGAATGTGTTCTGCAGATGCGCAATGAGACCCATAGCCTCTGCATCCAGGGAATCCTGTCCACGTTTTTCTAGCAGAAAATTAACCGCAGCATCCCTACATTTTTTATATCCAGTCAAAAGTCTGTCTTCTTCATCAGCACGTCTGACTAAAACATTGAAATTTGTTGTTCTTACAATGTATTTCATTGAATTCAACAATGATTTTATAGCCTAGACAATTTAAGCAAAATATTAATAACGTTTTAGGAAAATAGTAAAAACCGGTAGAAATTGTCTAGCAGTTGATCAATAAGCAGAAAAGCATTAATTTAAAAAGGATTATCAAGAAAAAAAGCATATAGTTGATATATTAAAATATGAATACACAAATATTACAAAAAAAATCATATTAGGCTCGAGTATGCAAGAGCTAAATTGTAAAAAATCACACAATGTTCAATGATTTATTGCTTAAAAAACTTGTCAGGATTCTGCTCTATTTAGCATAAATGGACCTATAAAAATAAAAACCAACAGAAACTTGGTCCAGATAAATAATTTTAGATCATGAACCCTTCGAAAGGCCTAGGTCTTAAAAACATTCCATTTAGATGAGTAGACCTATAGGCCTAGATCAAGAAACTTTAGTAAACCTGTATATTATACATTGATCAAGCTCTGTTTAGTATTAAATTAATAAAATATAAAAACAACATTGAAATTACATTCAATAAATGATATCATGCAAATTGTATAAACTGTTAAAAAATCAAGACCACGAGCGAGAGCGAGAGAAAGAAAGAGAGT
>JAQIXG010002243.1:0-18320 GCA_034700105.1 Oconnorella tubifera | reverse complement strand
ATATCGTCTCTTATGAAGGAGACAGGTCATATACATTACTTTATATCGTCTCTTATGAAGGAGACAGGTCATATACATTACTTTATATCGTCTCTTATGAAGGAGACAGGTCATATACAGTACTTTATATCATCTCTTATACACGAGGCAGCGCATATATATTATTTTATATCATCTCTTATTAATCATGTATGTATGTATGTGTGTGAGTGTGTATGTAATACTATGTATGTATGTAGGAAGCGTAGATCTCCTGGATCAGCGCTGCATAAAGAAGAGATTGATAGAGGAGACTGGACTGATGTAGAGACTAGATGTAGTGTAGCCATAGAGGGACATGCTAGCAACAAGTAAGATAGAGATAGATAGACCAATATATAAATACAGCGTTATTCTAGCAAACATTCGTCCAATCAAATAGCTGCAATAACAGAATATAAAATTAGTGTTTTTGCTTGAAGGACTCCCTCCCCCCCCCGATGTAATTAGACATGATATATTAGACGTATGATTTTGATGATGAAAATCTTTGTTTGTTTCTTTAGGAAGACTAAATCATCTCAGGTCTGATGTGTAGTGATGTCATTCAACTGACTCTCATCTTACTATTTGCATTGCTACTGATTGCTAGCATTGATTACTATTGATTGATTGATTAGTAACCATTACTATATCATTTGTAGCGATATACAGCTTCACAAGTTTTAATTCTATATAAACTTGCAGATTTAGTTGACAATTTTTTATCAAAATTATTTAAATAACAAAAATTGGCTTCTTAATTCAAAGAAATTAATCGTAGATTAATGTAATTATAGATTATAATGTACTGTAGTGAGAAGCTTATTGACTCATTATTGATTATTCTGCGCTCAAGTGAGAAAGTTTTGAGATTAAACATGTATGTTAATAATTAATGCATATTGATATATATTGATATTTATATTTACTGTATAATATTGAAGATGCTGCTGCTGTGTTTTAAGTGCATTTATAAATGCAATGCTAATATAATTATTGATCTTTTTATTGTCAAAATAACTTTAATTCTCTTCTATTGGTTGGTTTGTTAGGGGGGGGGTAGGGAGAGAGGGGGTGTATTTATTTTGATAATAAGATTTAATTCTATATGTAATATGTCAATCAGTTATATCAGTAAAAAATTATGAAAGTTTTTGACTAAAAATGTTGCCACCCTCCATTCCCCCTCTCCCCTCCCAGATAAAAATCAGTACAAGGGGATAAATGTCTCTTTGCATTTCTTGTATATTGGTATATACTGAATGTATGTTCTATATACAAGGTATACAACATACAATCAGTATATTGGTATATACTGAATGTATACAGGTGTATGTCTTGTATATTGTATAGTATATATTGTATATGTTTTTTATCGTTGCTTTAATGCTTTTATGAGTTAGATTATAGTGTGACTTTAACATGTAACAGCATTCATTCATTCATTTGTTCATGCATTCATTCATTCATCCATTCATTTGTTTGTTCATTCATTCATTTGTTTGTTTGAAGTGTTATATGAAATATCCCTAGTAGGCCCTCAGCCATACTTTTAGGGGGGTGTTAAAGACATTTTTTAAAGTCTTATAAAGAGAAAAGTAAAATAAAGGCAGAATATTTCAACTGAAATCAACTCGTATCTAATATTAAATGCAAACTGAACACAAATAATGACGACACAAGCAAACACACACGGAGTAAAAACTTGAAAGAAAACAATTCTACATTTAAAATCAATAATCTGTAGGTTTAGTGAATAGCATAAAAGATTAATTATATCGAATAATAAATAAATAATAACTCATTTGTTTTAATAATGTTTTATAGACTAGTTGAGATTAATCCAAACATGAGCAACAGATTTATAATGATTGTAGATATGATGATAATTATAAATGTTTTTTCTCGATTCAAAAACAGCATAAAATAAAGCGCACTAAACTCACTAACATCATTATTAAATAACTGGATCTATCTCGCTAAAGGGTGCAGCAAATCTGAGTTGACATAATGACTAGTCTATAAGACAATGAGCAAATCAATGAATAGAAGCAAACGTGAAACAATCCGAACATATTGAGTAGACATTAAATAAAATAAATGAAGATTATATACGATATAAATTATAGACTAAAATATTGAATGCACTAAAACATAATTAACAAGATGTATAAATAAGTGGCAAGATATTGTCATTAAATTCTTTGTAATCTCAGAAGATTATTAAAGTAAACAATGTAAAGATTTATATAAAGGCACTCGTCTCATATATTTGTCTTAAACGACTAGAATAAACGATAAACGCTTCAATTGTTTATATCGTTGAAAACATTCAACTCTTAACAAAGACATTAAAGATGTATCTGTAGAATAAATGTCTTGCTAAAGGGTGCAGCAAGTCACAAAAAAGTTTTAGATTCAAGTTCTATGATGACTTCGCAACAAGTAATAAGCAGAAAGCAGTTAAATGTCATCAAAGAGATGACTATTGAAATAAACGACTGATATAAATTATATAATCAACTAAAGCTTGCAACTAATAATGACTGATTCCATAAATGTTTCATATGTAATGATTGGCTACATATGTAATGATTGGCTACATATGTAATGATTAGCTACATATGTAACGATTGGCTACATATGTAACGATTGGCTACATATGTAATGATTAGCTATATATGTAATGATTGGCTACATATGTAATGATTAGCTACATATGTAATGATTGGCTACATATGTAATGATTGGCTACATATGTAACAAAATATAAGATTAAATCACACAAGATCACTGGATAAAACCAGCAAGACACTGTCTACAATAAATCCTTCAACCAATCAAATAATTGCTGTAATGTTTTAAACCATTACCATTTTTATTCAGTTCTGCACTAAATCTAGTTTTAAACTCAGTTTAACTACTAAGCCCCATTGATGGAATCAGTCAGGAGACAACGAACTAAAGTCCAACAAAAGACAAAAACTAAAAAGAGAAAGAGTATATAATGACAACAACAACAGATCTATCTACAAGCATCTAAGCTTACATCTAATCAAAGTTTTTATCTGAGGGGGAGGGGTCATTGAATGTCAATCAAATAAACTTTATCCACAATTAGAGTTTAAACTTGAGAAGCTACAGATAATTTTATAAATTCTAGATTCTTATTTCTAAATCTTGATTAGTAAATATTTGATCAAATATATTCAGTAGAACAAGCCATTAGTCTAAGTTACAAGGTAGGTGGGGGAGGGGCAGACATTTACACAGAGGGGGAGGGTTATCTAGTGGGGGGAGGGGGTAGAGGAATATTAAATATTTATAAAAAATACTTTTATTTGATAAACTTGTTATTTCCAGCATATATTGTTATCTTTCTCTCCCCTACCTTGGCCTGCATGCCTCTCCCCTGCCCCCGTAAGATCTAATATTGCCTGAGCCCCTCCCTGCCCCCCTTGATCTAATATTGCATGCGCCCGCCCTCTATGGTAGAGGGACTACCAGCCATGGTAGTGGTGGTAGTGGTGGTGGTACGAGTCAGCTGACCAGAGCGCCAGGTTCTAAACTGATAGCCAGCGTCAACCGCGTAGACAAGCATGGCAGCAAAGGCAAAGAACTGGCAACAAGAATACAAACGATATAACTATATAATAGAAATAATAATATAATACAGATAATACAGATAATACAGGTAATATAGATAATATAGATAATATAGATAATACAGATAATACAGATAATATAGATAATACAGATAATATAGATAATATAGATAATATAGACAATGTAGATAATATAGATACAGTTATACGAATATCAAGTTTTTTTAATGGAACAATCAAATTTAATTGCGAAACTTATCAATTTAAGAGTAATAACAATTAATCTATTGATGATTAATTATTTGAACTGATTGATTGATTGAGTAACTGATTGATTAAATGATTGATCGATTCATTTACTGATAATTGATTGACTAATTAATGAATCACTTCAATGTCATTAAAATGCTACAAGTAATAAAAAGAAAGTCAGTGCCACGTACCGCAGTGGCTCCCACATTAGATGCCCCGGTGCTCCCCGCCCTGGCAGCAGCCACGATGGCTGCGATGAGAAAGAAGACGGCAAACACAACATAGTAGACAAACTCCTGCAAATAAATACTCTCTTTATAAAAATAATAATAAATACAATAATATTAATAATTAAACAACATAAAATATTCTTTCATTCACTTAATGGTGAAATGGCAAGACAGCCTAACTTGGAACCAGGAGTTCAGGGTTAGAATACAGAACAGAAACAAGAGTTAATTCTTTAACTGACTACAAGACTTCATGGTTCTGAGTCTACAGCTCTAACCACTTGTCCACAAGCTAGCAGTCTAATGATTAGAGAACTGACTCAATACCAAATGTCTTGACTAAGTAACGCGCTATGTCTTGACTTTAAGTAACGCGCTATGTCTTGACTTTAAGTAACGCGCTATGTTTTACTTGCTGCGCCCTTTAGTAATAACAATCATTAACTGTTAAATGTTCAAAATCATTTAACTTTGAAATCTAGAAAGATTTAGTATTAAGTACATACAGAGAGATAAACAGAAGAAAGATTTAGTATTAAGTACATACACAGAGATAAACAGAAGAAAGATTTAGTATAAAGTACATACAGAGAGATAAACAGAAGAAAGATTTAATAGAAAGTACATACAATGAGAAGCCAAGGTCCAGCTGGCAGATGGCTTATGATATTGAGCAGGTAAAGTATGAGGTAGATAAGTGTGCTTATGAAAGCAGACATGCTTACAAACTCCGCCCAACCGTGACCATACCACGGTTCTACCACACTGCATATGAATGTAATCAGACTGAGTACCTACACAAATCAATCAATCAATCTATCAGTCAATCCATCAATCAATCAATCTATCAGTCAATCATTCAATCCATCAATCAATCCATCAATCAATCAATCGTATAAGCAAGACATACATGTATAATACAGTACCAATAACATGTTATATATTTAAACAATATATTATAATGCACCAACTTTTTTGGAGTTAAACTGAAAATAAATAAAACACGGAGCATTCTTACAATTTCCACAATTTTGAGTATTCCATTGAGTGACCTCAGATAGTCGGGTTGAAACGAGGGACCAGATGTCGTCCTGGTCGTCGTCGTCCTGGACTGGTCGTAGGGGGACTGGTCCGCCATATTTACGTCTAAACAAAGGGATGGGGATGGGGGGGGGAGTATTTATAAAGATATTTACTTTTTAAAATGGAGCGAGGATTAAAATGATCAACTAAAAGATTTAGTACACTACGTCATTATTTAATAACTAAGTTAATTATTAATTACACAAATCACATCCGCATTTTTGGTGGTGGGGGAGTGCTGGGGGGGGGGTGCTAAAATTTCTGTTTTAGACAATAAAAACTTATTTTTATGATATTGATAAATGTTATTGTAAAAAAATAAAGGTTAGCTGGGAAATAAATGATTAGACCTTGTAATATTTAAATTAAAATAAATATCTGAGCTGAAAACATGCAATCTGACGACCCTTTTATTAATTAAGTAATTAATTAATTAATTAATTAATTATACCTGGAATATTTAGCTTGCAAGACACAATGTAGATATAACGACAGATATTTCTCTTAACTGTAGATTATTTATTATTAGGGTTTAGATGTTTTTAATAATTCATTTAACATTCATTTAAAGTTACACAATTATTAACGAACAAATAAAAATATATGATCACGCATTTTAAGCGCTCGTTTTTTAACAAAATGTTAGTAAAATAGGTAAGTAAAATACTTTCTAACGTTTAGTAAAATTTAATTAAAAATTAAGATTTAATGTTTTGACCTCTAGGCCTAAAGGTTAGAGGCCTATTATATAGGTCAGAGGTCAATTCGTAGGCCTACTATTTATTTATTTCGTTTACTAATAAACGTTTTTCTCTTCGATATAACGACTAATTATTACGAATAATTATTCGCATTCAGTTCTAATTATTAATAAATTATAATTATTTGATCTAAATTATAACCCAGTCATATATTAATAAATAAATAAAGTTAATTGTTTTATTACAAGGTTCAAATATCAAAGTAACAAAATGCAAATAGGCGAAAAACTAAATAAATCATTTTTACAAAATCTTTATTTTTTGTTTTGGGTTAGTTATGAAAGCGTACCTTTAGTTTTTGTTCTAACCCTAAACTTTGACCAGGGACGCTAGCCCCCCGTCTCACCCTCTGGTCTAATTTGTAAGTAGGGTGCATTTACTCGCACAAGAAGTCAAGTGTCCTTGTAATAAAAATCCTTAATGTATAGGATTAGGGTTAGTATGTAATTTTTTAATTGAAATAATTTCGTTTTTCGCATTTTTGTAAACAGGAATTTCTTTTTCTTCAACCATGTCATCGAGTCAATCAATCCCTGAGTCTCCAAGGTCCATCGACCCGGATCAAAAAAGTCTAATGTTAGTTGACCCGGGTCAAAAAGGTCCAGGATCAGTTGACCCGGGTCAGAGAGGATTTAGGTTCGCTATAGACCGAGGGGGCACATTCACTGACATATGGGCCTGCTGCCCTGATGGCTCAACGAGGGTCCTCAAGCTGCTCTCAGAGGACCCTGATAACTACCCAGACGCACCCAGGGAGGGCATCAGAAGGATCCTACAACAGGTCCGCATCGCGTTCTAAAGTCTTATAGTTATTCTTAACTAGAAAATGTAAATTTAAGATTTATAGAATGCAATGTTTATCAAACTTGCTGCACCCTTCAGTAATGTAATTAATTTATTGACTATGTAACGATTGAGATTGAATTAGGAAGAAGTTAAACTGTTTTGTGATTTAGGTTAGAGTTAGGGTCAGGATAGAGTTTGCTTTAAATGAAATCAAAATAGATAAATATTTGATTGGAACCAAAAAATTTAAATTAGATGATTTTATCTAACATTCTACGTTTATGTTATCTCTCTTCCTATTGGTTAGGAGACAGGCAGACAGCTACAAGCTGACCAATCACTGGACTCGTCTCAAATAGACTGGATACGTATGGGTACCACTGTTGCCACTAATGCTTTATTGGAGAGAAAAGGAGAAAGAATGGCTTTATTTATAACAAAAGGGTTTAAAGATCTACTTTATATTGGCAATCAATCTAGACCTAAAATATTTGATCTGGTACAAATCATTTATTACTCTATTAGGGCTAATTTATTACTTTATTAGAGCTAATTAATTACTGTATTAGGGCTAATTAATTATTTTTTTACTAGCTTTCGTGCGGAGATTTGTCTGCAGGGTTTAGCCCTATAGTTTGCTGAATTTATTTCAGATAAAAACATTTAAATTGATTATATATGTTAAGTTAATGGTAAAATGAGTTTATTGTCTGCCTGAGTAATGTGAGTAAATATAATAGCTGGTTTGTTTTGATTGGTTGTAGGAGATATTGATGCCTGATGTGTTATATGAATGCGTGGTTGAAGTAGATGAACGTGTGGTGTTACATCAGCACAGTTGTCTCATTAGAAAAGATTGTCAGATAGAGACTGCTTCTACTGGGGAACAGGTATTGAGACAGATAGACAGACAAACAAACAGATAAATAGACAGATATAGGCAGACAGACAGACGCTATGTTCAGACATATATCTGATAAATAAAGCATCTTGCTAAAGGTGCAGCAAATAATAAGATATGATTTTTTATTGTTTACGTAAAAGCTTTATAATATTAATTCTATTTCATGTAAACTGACACAAACGCAATATGTTTTAGCGTAAAACTGAAATGACTAGTGTGTGTCTGACCTATGACTAAGATGATGATGATGAATAATGATGATGATGACAGAGATGATGATGATGCTGATGATGATGTTGATGACAGAGATGATGATGATGATGATAATGTAGGTTGAGATCTGGCGTAGCTTGAATGAGAGTAAACTAGTAACAGATTTACAGTCCATCTATGATAAAGGCATCAGAAGTCTGGCTGTAGCTTTCTTGCACTCTTATATGTATGTATTTGGTTATTAAATAAATAAGTTCTATTAAGCCTTTATTACTTTCATTTTCTATATTTATTTATTTATTGCTTATTAAATAAATAAGTTTTTTGACGCTACTTATATAACAAAACTTTATTCATTATATTTCTGATTTTATTTATATTTAAAATTTTAGTAAATTTTATCTTTAGTGATTTTGTAATATAATGCATCAATGATGTAAGAAATCAGTTAAGTGTTTTACTAAAGGGTGCAGCAAGCAGTATTGCATGCTTTTACATGGAGTGATTAGTTATTAAGTGATGTGTGAGTGATCTATATGTTGTTGTTGCCTGCAGCTACCCCACCCATGAGCTAGAGGTTGGCCAACTAGCCAGACATATAGGCTTCACTAACATCTCTCTATCATCACAAACAATGGCTATGTCACGCATTGTACAGAGAGGATACACAGGTGACAACCAATCACGCGTCAGTCTTATTGGATTGATCACGTCTCATTGGTGGAAAATTAATTTAGGCTAATGCGATATTTAGCAATGAGTTTATTTGGAAAAATATCATATATAATTGATTGATTGATCATTTAGAATCTGCTGGTTGATTGATTGATTAATTGATAGATTAATTGATTGATTGATTAGTTGATTGATTGATTGACTGATGAATGAATTCTAAATGCTTCTAATACTCTATATATATATATACATGCAGTATGTGCTGATGCATACTTGACTCCTTGCATTCAAAGGTATCTCAACAGCTTCACTTCAGGCTTCACTAACATTCAGGTACTTACTGGCTTACTTACTTCAGTACTTACTTGATAAGTACTTGTTAAGTACTTAGCAAGTACTTAACAAGTATCACTACGTACCTGATACTTAGTACTCAGTTATTTATTTATGTTATAGTTTTATTGTTGTCAATCCTTCGTCATCATTTTCATCATCATTGTTATCATCATTATCATAATCATCATCATCTTGAATGATGATAATAATGATGATAATGATGATGATGTTTTAGAATCTAAAAGTTCTGTTCATGCAATCAGACGGAGGCCTGACTCCTATGAACAAGTAAGAGACAAGTTCTTTGTTTTCATTTTAAATCTTTCTTTGCTTTTAACAACAACTTTACTTATTAGAGACAATGTCAGCGATGTAACTGATGATGAATTATTAAAGGGTGCAGCAAGTAGTAGAATACTAGTCAGAATTAGGATTTTACATTAAAAAATAATAGTATAAGAGCTATCATTATATATATATTTAGATCCTGTCCATCCTTTAAACAAGTATTTGACTCGCCTGACTTGTATGTGTGGGCTTACAGGGCGATCCTATCTCATCTAGCAGAAGGGGTGGTGGGTTATTTATGTTTCATATAGGTTTATAGGATCTAGGGCGATCCTATCTGGTCCAGCTGGAGGGGTGGTGGGTTATGCGTTGACTACATATAATAAAGAAACTCGTTTGCCTGTTATAGGCTTTGATATGGGAGGTAGGGTCTCTCTATCCTATCTATCTATTTATCTATTTATTTTATTTCTCTAGATATAAACTTATAAAGTTTCATTATATTTTTTGTTCAGCTGAATATTATAATTTATTTTGAAATTTAAGTCAGACAGACAGAGACAGACAGACAGAGGGACAGACAGACAGACAGATAAACTAATAGAAAGAGAGATATATATTCTCTTGTAAACTATAATTACATGCTTGTCTTGTATGTTAATGTACTGTACACACGCACCCACAGGTACATCCACAGATGTCAGTAGATTTGCCGGACAGTTTGAACACATATTTGAATCTACGACCGCTGGCATCATTATACAAGCACCTCAGGTACTTTATTATATATACTTAACTGAATCAATAAGTACTTACCAAATCAGCAAGTACTTTAAATCTGTACTTACAGTACTTGCTTATAAGTATACTCCCAATGCAACAATATTCATCCAACATTCATTGTACTCTTGAATGAATGAATTCATCCATTCATTTATTCATCCAGTCATTCATTCATTTATTCACACATTCATTCCTTCATTCATTCCTTGATTTCAACATAAAATATTTTCTCTTTTCTAGTTAGATGTCAACACCATAGCTGCAGGGGGGGGTTCAAGACTTTTTTTTCGTTCTGGAATGTTTGTAGTGGGGCCTGAGTCAGCGGGGGCCCACCCAGGACCTGCTTGCTATAAGAAGGGTACGTCTGCATCATCATCATCATCGTCATCGTCATCATCATCATCATCATCATCATCATCATCATCATCATCTGATAATAATGATGATGATTGTTATTTATACTGGATATATTTTGTAGTGTTAGTGTTATTAATTACAGTTACTAGCACATCTAATACATACAAATGATAAATATATTAGGTGTGTTAGTGTTAAGCTCTTATTTATATATTAGATGTGTTAGTGTTAGTGTTCTATGTGCTAGATGGACCACTAGCTGTGACTGATGCTAACCTAGTACTTGGTAGACTACTACCCAAGTACTTCCCTGCCATCTTTGGACCAAAAGAGAATGAGCCACTGGACATGCAGGCCTCTAAGAGGGCATTTCAGTTACTCACAAATCAGGTCATTCATTTAGTCATTCAGTCAGTCATTCAGTCAGTCATTCATTCAGTCAGTCAGTCATTCATCCAGTCAATCATTCATTCAGTCAGTCATTCGTTCTTTCATTCATTGACTGACTGACTTATTGATAGATTTAGTGATTGATTTATTATATATACTATAAATGCGTATATAGATAAGCTATTAAATGTTAAATGGTGCAGTGGTTAGACTGTCTGACTTGTAATTGTAGGTAGCAGGTTAGGTATTGGTTGCTAGGTAAATGCTTTCATCAAATGATTTGATTGGTTGCTAGGTTAATGCTTTCATCCAATCACAAGGCTCGGATGATAACAAGCCTTTAATGAGTCTGGAGGAAGTTGCCATGGGATACGTGACTGTAGCTAATGAGGCCATGTGTCGACCAATCAGAGCTCTTACACAAGTAGGTCAACCAATCAGAGAGATCTACTGATTGATTAACAGGTTCATTGAATGATTGACTGACGGATTAACGAATTAATTGATTAACAAATGAACTGATTGACTAATTGACTGACTAATTAATTGATTGACTGGCAGATCGACTAATTAGCTAATTAATTACTTAATAGATTGACTAATCGGTAGTATTAATTACTTTTCAAGGCACGTGGACATGACACATCTAAGCATGTGCTGGCATGTTTTGGAGGGGCAGGGGGGCAGCATGCCTGCTCCATTGCCAGATCACTGGGCATGAAAACTGTCTTCATTCACAAGTATGCACAGAAGCACTTCTTACATTTAACTGTTGTGTCGATCAGACGCACTATTTATTTCACTGATACAATGTCTTATATAGATCTTATATTGCAGCTAATGTAAACTTGTTGTATAATCATTGAGAGAAGATATCAAAGATGTAGCGCATTGATTTTTGTAAATAAGATTTACTTTACTAAAGGATGCAGCAAGTACTGATATATACTATATATGTTTAGATATGCAGGCATCCTGTCAGCGTATGGCATGGCCTTGGCTGATGTTGTGCATGAAGCACAAGAACCTTGTGCACTAGAATATATACCTGGTACATTGACTTGAAATCATCATTTTATCATCATCTTATCGTCATTTTGTCATAATTTTATCATTTAAACTGCTATCATTATAATTTAAGGCATTTTAGTAATCATCATTGTTATCATCTTGCAATACTGTAATAATCTATATTATCATTTTATTATCATTTAAGTATCATTTAATTATTATTTAATTATCATTTTATTATCATTTTATTATCATTTTATTATCATTTTATTATCATTTTATTATCATTTTAGCCGCATCATAATGTTTGTCTGCTTGTTTATTTATCTGTCTGTCTGTCTGTTGGTCTGTTTGTCTGTTATAGAAAACTTTGCCCATCTAGACAGTCGTATTGAAGCTTTGTCTGAACAATGTCATAACCATCTTACAGTGGAGGGTTTCAATAGGTAGGTCTGCCTCAACTATAAGATGATTATGTAATAGATAGGTCTGGCTCAACTATAAGATGATTATGTAATAGATAGGTCTGCCTCAACTATAAGATTATTATGTAATAGATAGGTCTGCCTCAACTATAAGATTATTATGTAATAGGTAGGTCTGCCTCAACTATAAGATGATTATATAATAGGTAGGTCTGCCTCAACTATAAGATGATTATGTAATAGGTAGGTCTGGCTCAACTATAAGATGATTATGTAATAGGTAGGTCTGCCTCAACTATAAGATGATTATGTAATAGGTAGGTCTGCCTCAACTATAAGATGATTATGTAATAGGTAGGTCTGGCTCAACTATAAGACGATTATGCAATAGGTAAGTCTGCCTCAACTATAAGATGATTATGTAATAGATAGATCTGGTTGAACTATGAGATGATTATGTAATAGATAGGGCTGGCTCAACTATAAGATGATTATGTACTAGGTAGGGCTGGCTCAACTATAAGATGATTATGTAATAGATAGGGCTGGCTCAACTATAGGATGATTATGTAATAGATAGGTATGTTTTGTATGTAGTGCTGATATAAGTGTAGAGCCCTACCTACACCTACGCTACAAAGGCACTGACTGCGCTCTAATGTGTAGTGCAGCAGACTACAAAATACAAAACACTACAAACTGCATGAAACATGGAGACTTTGAACAAGCTTTTCTTTACAGGTAGTTATTATTAACTACTAATTATTATTATAGCATATAACTTTTTTTATTTTAAAATACAGACATCATTTTGATAACTTATTTAATTTCTTTAATCATTCTTTCTATTAGATACATTTTTCTTTATTAAATTAAGAATATAACCTGACCCCCTTGTTGGATTTAAACTTTAACTTGTCCTAGATACAAACAAGAGTTTGGTTTTGTCATATCGGACCGGTGCATTCTTGTTGATGACATTCGTGTGAGGGGTGTGGGTAAAAGTCGTGTTGATCTGGAACAGTCCATTCCAAGGGCGGACAGCATAACGCCTCTACCACAAGAGGTTTAGTAATTAAATATTTCATCTTTATAGTAAAGGGTGCAGCATGTTTTATTGTCTGGTTTATTGTTTATTTTAGTTCAAGTCATCAAGTAGAAACCATGAGATCAGGGATCGAATCCTAGTGAATCATTAATAAGACTGTCTTTAATTAACTATTTATTATATAATTAATTAATAAAATTATATTTATTATAATTATTTTATTATTTCTCTAGACTACAGAGGTATATTTTGAGAATGGATTTTGTACTACAAATGTTTATGATCTAAAATCACTTTTATTTGGCCACTCAATATCAGGACCTGCCATCATTATTGACAAAAACAGGTCTAATACAATAGATTTATTAGATTTAGTACATTTCATCATTTAATTCACTTTTTATTTGAACTTATTTCAATAATTCATTTATTTTATTTCTTATCATGTGCATGCAAAATTATTTCATCTTAGAATTCAGACTGCGACTGTCAATAAATTGATTTAATTATCATTGATTAGCTTTAAGTGAAGTAGATTTAAAAGACTTGATGATTGATTGAATGATTGATTATTATGGTTAATAAATCTTAAATGTTAATCATTTGATTACAGTACAATCATTATAGAGCCTAACTGTAGCGCATCAATCACTCAGTCAGGGGATGTTCTTATACAAGTCAGTTCTGACACCCTTTTTTATTTGCATTTATAGTGACTATAAAATTACTTCACTATTATAACTATTCCATTTCCTTTATATGTGTTTATCATTATTATAATGATAATTTATTTGTTGTTATACCAGCAAAGTGATAATTAATCATTTTAAGGCATCTAGCCAATCATCGAGTGACTATATTGTGTTCTTTTTAGCTTTTATATACATTGTATATATACTTTGTATATGTGTTGTATGTATATCTACTTCATTTAACATACGCTGTTAAACCTATATAGAATTAGGGTTAGACTTAGAGTTTGGGTTATTTTTTATAATTAGGTTCATCTGTCACTGTCATTCAATGTATAGGCCTTATATAGGCGGGGCTTGTTTGTATATTTGTAGATAGGTTCAGCTGTCAATCAAAGTATAGGCCTAGAACTAGACACAATACAACTTTCTATATTTTCTCACAGATTCATGAGCACAGCTGAACAGATGGGAAGGTTCCCTGCCTCTTATCTATAACTTTACCCTAAATATTATCTGTACTCTATATTAATATCTTTATTATCTAATCTTTATATCTTTTTATTGAGACGTGAAATAGAAATTTGATTTAAATTTAATAAAGCATTTATGTTGTTTTTGTTATCTATTTATTTATATATTTATTTATTTATTTATTTCTTTATTTAGAGTACTACAACGCACAGCAGTATCAACAAACATTAAAGTAAACACTTATCTATTTTATTCTAACTTTATCTTCTTTATTTCTAATTCTTATTTCTTCATTTCTTTATTTATCTCACGTGCGCGATACTTGAAGGTTTTAAATTTGAATCTTATGTTACTAGCAATATTTCATTGTTGCTGCACCCTTGAGCTGAGTCTTTGTTGTAGTTGTACTTGTTAGTATTTTATTTGTGTTGATCAGGCACACTAGCACATTTCTATGGATGATATAGACGTTAAACTTGAGCAAACTTTATCTTTATTTGCTGCACCCTTTAACAAGATACTTAATGTAGCTACAACTTTAACATCATTCACTGATGTAAAACTATTTTTATTAAGATTAACTTGTTGCACCCTTTAGTAAGACTGAGAACATTTTATACCATTGTGATCTAATAAAAAATTAAATAAATATTATATTTTTATATATAAGGAGCGTTTAGATTTCTCTTGTGCCATGTTTGGTCCTGATGGGGGGCTGGTGGCTAATGCCCCCCACATCCCTGTACACCTAGGGGCCATGCAAGAGGCTGTACAGTACCAGGTAATAGGGTTAGGATTTGGGTTATTATACCTTTATTATGTACTTTAGGGTTTGGGTTATGTTTTTAATTTAATATATACTTGTAGTAAAGGACTAGGGTTATATTGTATTATATATCAATTAATAAAGGATTAGGGTTATGTTTCTATTATAAGCTTGTAAAATGATTAGGTTAGGGTTATGCTTCTAGGTAAAGGGTTAGGGTTTTGTTATTTCAGTGATGTAATGTTTGTGTAGATGAGATCAGTAGGTGATGAAATCAAAGAAGGCGATGTATTACTTAGCAACCATCCACACGCAGGGGGAAGTCACTTGCCTGATCTAACGGTCATCACTCCGGTACATCACTTCTGTCACTTCAGCATGCGTCACTTTATCACTTTATCACTTCATCATTTATCACCTCATATACATCACTTCATCACTTATTACCTCATATATATCACTTCATCACCTCTAACATGGAGTGACCTGCATTCAACTGTTTACCTCATCACTTATTTGCTACAGACACATAATTGAATCATTAGATTGCCTTATTTGTGCTGATGTGACGTTAACCACTAGACCATTAAATCTTAGATAATTTAAATTTTTAAAATACTCGAGTATTTTTATGTTAATTAATTTAAAAAAAATATCTCCTCCCCCCCGCTATTCAGGTTTTCTACCCTGGACAAGCAAAGCCGGTATTTTTTGTAGCCAGTAGGGGGCACCACGCAGACATAGGGGGCATCAGCCCCGGGTCAATGCCCCCCCACTCTAAGTCCATCCATGAGGAGGGGGCTGTCTTTAAATCTTTCTTTCTTGTCAAGGGGGGTATCTTTCAGGAAACAGGTCGGTTTTACATTGTATTTTTATTTTAAATTAAACCTGTTTAGGTTCTTGACATAAACATAGATCAGTCTGGAAAACTAGGTCAAGTAATAAAACTAGGTCAAGTCATAAAACTAGGTCAAGTTAGAATCCTTTTAGAAAGTATTATAAAGTTTATTTTAAGAAAATTCTACCTTTCCTTCTTTTGTTAACTATTTTTATATTTTTCTCTTGTTTATGTTTTGAGTTATTTTCTATTGGTTAGAAGTCACCAAGGCTCTAATGGCTCCAGCCAATCACGAGGGCTGTAGTGGGACACGTAATCTACACGACAACCTATCAGATCTAAGAGCTCAAGTGGCAGCAAACCAAAAAGTTATTTCTCTTCGTTTACTAGTAGATTTTATATTTTAACCCTAATTCTAACCCAGACTTAAACTTAACCCTATTTATATTTTACCTAACCTATATTTTACCTAACATATAACCTAACGCTAATTCTAACCCTAATAGTTAGTTTAACCCTGATTCTAACCAAATACGTTTCAACATTTTGTCTGCAGCCCAAAGTTACTGAATTTTATCTGCTGTCATTTAGTGAATGATTATTTTGATATCAGTCAAGTTTGTTTAGTAATAAACAGTTGATTTAGACAGCGGATGTTACACTTGTGTTGTTTAGGGTTAGGATTAGCTTTATGAATTTTAATTAATTGTATGCATTAAGTAAAGATAGATGTATTTGATTGAATGTATTTCTGAATCAATAAAGGTTAATGTACTTTATATGGTGCGCAGGGCATTAAGTTGATACAAGAACTGATCAATGAATATGGACTGGATGTTGTACAAGCTTATATGAATCATATACAGGTATATATAACATCATCATCATCATTGTCATCATGTTTATTTGTATCAAATGATATATATAATATACTAAATTTTTACTTTGTTATTGACTACTATGTAATCAAAATTATTATCAACATTTGACCGTTACAATGATCACCTTATTTACTCAACTTGCTGCACCCTTTAACTGGATGATTTTTGTCTTTGATAATACCGTGTTAATTAAACAGATTAAAATATTGAATTATTTAATAAAGTTACAATCGTGTAGATAATAATTTATTGTAAGCGTTTAATGTAAGATATTAAATTGTTTGAAATAAATGAGTTGTGAGATATTTCTGTGTTTAGTCAACAGCAGAGGTAGCAGTACAGGACATGTTGAGAGAGATAGCTAGCAAGACAGAGGGTAGGACAGAGGACAGGACAGAGGGTAGGACAGAGGGTAGGACTAAAGATGGCACTTGTTTGTATGCTGAAGACTATTTAGACGATGGATCAAAGATACAACTTTGTGTTGAGATCAATAAAGATACGGTAGATTAGAAATAAAAGAATATAAATGTGTAATTAATGTATTAATGTATTTATAATTTATATTTATTTCTGTTTATACAGAGGCTTTGATAGCTGTTGAATCAATCGTCGTACTAAAGGGTGCAGCAATTGATAGAGTCCTGGTATAGAGACACTAAAATGACTAGTGCTCCTGACTCACAGTTATAATTATTCTATATAAAACATAAGCATAGACATTAGAATCGATTTATTATAATTGTTATTAAGTAAATTTTGTTTTTCTTTTGTCACCAGGGTACAGCAGTGTTTGATTTTTCTGGCACAATGCCAGAAGTATATGGCAATTGTAACGCTCCCCGGGCCGTCGTTCTGTCTGCCATTATTTACTGCATGCGTTGTATGGTGGGGCATGATGTGCCTCTTAATCAGGTCGGTGTAGAATTAGGCTAATATTCTACCTAACTAGGTCTGTTTAGGATTAAGCTTAGTATTGTATGATTACCTGGGTGTGCTTAGAATTAGGCATGTCTTTTATTAGAAGTACATTTATAATGATTAAATGATACATGTTGATGTTTGCTTGTATTTGCCTTTGTCCTGTTGTAGGGATGTCTAAAGCCTATCCAAGTTGTCATTCCCTCTGGATGCTTGCTTGACCCTTCCTATGACGCTGCCGTTGTCGGGGGCAATGTACTAACGTCTCAGCGAATCGTAGACGTCGTATTAAAAGCTTTTAGAGTCTGTTCAGCCTCTCAGGTCTGTATAATAAAAGCCTTTAGAGTCTGTTAAGCCTCTCAGGTCTGTATAATAAGAGCTTTGAGAGTCTGTTAAGCCTCTCAGGTCTGTATACTAAGAGCTTTTAGAGTCTGTTCAGCCTCTCAGGTCTGTATAATAAGAGCTTCTAGAGTCTGTTCAGCCTCCCATGTCTGTACAATAAAAGCTTTTAGAGTCTGTTCTGCCTCTCAGGTCTGTATAATAAAAGCTTTTAGAGTCTGTTAAGCCTCTCAGGTCTGTA
>JAQIXG010002242.1:0-18321 GCA_034700105.1 Oconnorella tubifera | reverse complement strand
TAAAACAAGTATCTATTATGAGTATTATATAAAACTTGTGAATTAATCCGTGCCATGCACGGTCTAGCAAGTATTAGAGGTTTAATAAGGCGTTAACTCTTTCATTTTAACCGCCAATAAGTTTAATGTTAGTACGAAAAAAATAAAAGTTTCGGCCCTGAATATTTACGTAGCAAATTGATACAATGTTTTCCAATTTATACAAAAAACCTTGGAAAAAATAGTAATTAATAGTAGTTTAAATGTCAAATTGTAATCAATAATATATCTTACTTTTGTTATAAACTACCAAATTATTTAGCAGCTTATTTGTAGAGTAAGGAATAGATTTGTCCCAAACGTATAACAATCAGATTTGTCAAATGAATAGTGTTCACAATGTTCTGCGGCTTTGTCAAAAGGATATAATTTTCACAATACGCAGTATTCAATAAAAGTTGTTACAGATTCAAAGTTCAATGTGGCTAGTCTATTTTCAAGGTCCATCAAGCCCGGTCCCCCCGACACCATCCCCGCACATCTGCACCGCTAATAAACTGCAGCGAGAAAAGTTAAACTTCGAGTATTTCGCGCATACAGACAGACAGAAAAGGGAAACTATTTATGAGAATTTCAATAATTTTTACATATAATTAAGTTATCTTAGTAGAGTAATGTATGCCATTGTACAGTATTCTGGTAGGCTGCAAGAGCATAATAGAGCTATACTAGTATCCAGATTATTACTAGTTATAGCTAAAACTAGTGAAACTACAAGGTAAGCTTATATTAACATAGTCACTATAGTTTAAAAAAATACTTCTTTTAAACTACGATATATACTAGAGAAATAAAGTACTATTAACCAATATATCTCAAAAAAATATAATTGATTACAAATCTTTAAAAAATATCGAAACATATATTTTCAAAATACGATCTAATGATTTATGACTTTAAAACATGCTATAATATTATTCAAAAAACAATTACAGTTATATTTATATAGTTATTGTTTTTATTGCAGCTTAATTATGTGGCACAAAACCCTCAAAATTCCCTGACGAAAGGTATTTTGTATTTTCTGTTCAATTTCCCAATCTGCTGTTTTAGAATTATACTCACGAGAGTCGTGTGTTCACTCGTCACATGAACTCTACATATACTCAGTTCATGTTCAATTTTCAATGTTTCATCGAATAAACTTTTCTGTTTAGTACATAAATTTATAATATATAAATATATATATAAATACAATCAAATATGTATTTGTTATCTTTTAATGATGTGTATTTCAATTACAGCTACGAATTTTTCCCTAACCGCAGACGACGTCATAGTGGCTCTGTACATAGATGGTGTCGCAATTCCAATGTCACTCCTTCCCGGAGCAACAAACTGGCACTCAGTGGACACAATTAAGCTTCCTGCTGGTACTATGCTCATTGCCGTACAACTACAAAATGGCGCGGCTATTGCCGGATTTCTCGCATCAACTTCTGATGACTTCATCTTATCCAACTGCACATGGGTCTGCTCAACTAATGCTGCATCTGATCCACTGGACAACAATTGGACATCAATAAGTTATGATGATAGCCTGTGGAACTCAGCGACCATTAGTTACCAGAATGGTATTGGGGTATATGGTCCTCTAACTGGAATAAGCATGTCAGCCTACTGGATATGGACAGGGAATCCTTCAGATCAAACCAAATGGGATATGGATATATACTGTAGATATAAGCTATGATAACAGTATATTTAGTAACCATGCATTAGCTGATATCAGAAATGATTTGTAATAGTTTAAGTCATAATTCACGTTAATACAAGAGGTCTATTGTAATAAATGTTTAACCATGATTGTGATTTTCGATAATTCTGATACATAATAGAACTTTCAACGAAAAAAAACTTAAATTTCAATTTAACCAGGCCAGTATTTTCAGATTGTAAAAGTTTAGCCTTTGCCTCATTAAAACAGGTAAATACTCCTGAAATACTTTTCCATTATAAATCATTGAGATAATAAGGACTATGAGCAGAACACTGTGAGCCTACATCATAGTTAAAAGTCACGACAGAATGAAAATTTATGAGCAATAAGTTTGCACTGATTTGACACAAACTTCATGAACAAATCCGTATCGGCAGCAAGAATGAGATTGTAAGCTCAGATCACAACAAACAGAGGCTCTCTGTGTTATCAACTTATCTACAGATACTCTGCTCATAAAATAACCTATTTAATTTACAAAAAGATATCAGCAAATTATTTGTCAAAAAATCATAAAATTACAGGACATATAGAGCTTGGTTAAATTGAAATTTAAAGTTTTTTTCTTAGAAAGTTCATAACTTTTGAACGAATTGAGATATCAAAGTGAAATTTTGTACTTAGATGTCAACTTTCCTCATCTACAAACGGACTAAATATTGAGAAAAATATTTATATCTGGCTTAGTTATTGCAAAGTCGCTAGGGGGTTATTTTTTGGGCGCATCCTATTGACAAAATGTTATACTCATATTCATTTATTTAGATTTGTGAATTTTTATATATAATTACATCATATGCTTTATATTCCTCAAATTCACTTTTTTTTCATTCAACGCATTAATGTTACATTGTCAATGATGTTACACACAGCTACATGAAATTCTTTCTATTCCAACACCACTCCCCTTCACATCAATCCTTCCAGCCAACGTTATCCCTAATTCATCCTCAGATTCTCCAAAAGTATCTTCCGCAATTGAGCATGGTCTTGGTCGCACTCTTTCATCCGCTGATACAGCACCATCATGAAAGTCTAGATAAGAAGAAGTTTTACTTCGAGGCACGATCTTTACCGTTCTATTCCCATTCGGAGACAGAAATTTTGACCGATGGATACCACGCGGCGTAGTCGAAGCAATATTTGGCACTGAATGAAATGGCGTTTGGTAAGTTTTACGAAACACATCAGATGTCAGAACCTTAGAAGATGTTACTTGATCGGACGATGTAAAACCTTCGCAAAATGCGAGTCGTTCACGAGATGTTAGACGGGCAAACGATGAGAAATCGTCACAACAACACTCAGCAGAGAGCTTCTGGACGTCTGACGCCATTCTTGACTGCATTTTGGAAGAAATTTTGATTGTATGTGAGCCCGAAATGGGAAGCTGACTGTAAGCGCATTCGCTGGGGGGGAGAGGACGCGGTAGAGGCGATGATGTTATACGGCGTATTGTAGATGGAATCAAATCCTCGAGATCAGTAGTGTCACTGAGTAGAGCTTCCTTTTTTATGACTTTTCTTTGATTTCTTCTTAAAAACAATGTCAGTAAACGAAATCATTCATCATATTAATCGAAACATATGTTTTATGAGTCAGCGAAATAATTCAACATATTAAGAATAAAATTCAGTTTGAAATTTGTGAAACGGTTGGAAGATTCAAGGCTAATATCATTTTACACCACTAATGAGTGACTAGGAGCGAATGAGACATATACATTGGTAAGGCCCTACTTAAGCTAAAAAAAACACACAAAGACTTGAATAGATTTCCAAGTTTAAACTGAATCGGCCCTTTATATTAGGATTAATTGTAGATGTTATTCAGGCTGTCAATACTTTGAGGCAGAATCAATCCATCTAATTCGAAAAGTTTATTAGTATTTAAATTGCTAAACACGTACAATGTATAATAATTTTCATTTCCTTATTACTTAATAGTTAAATCACTTATATTTTAGTATTTCATTATCAACAATTAACAAGCACAATGATTTTAATTATAGATATTAGTAAATATGAATAGCTGCACTATTATATAGAAATCGAATTTTCCTTTTCTTCACATTTTTTGAAAAATGTGAAGCAATGTGTCTTATAAGCATGCATTTAATGAATCATGCAATAATCGAGGTTTCTAGTTAATCTATAACTAAATATAGTTATAGGCGAATTTGTATATAGTATTAGGCGAATTTGTAGAGCAGTCAATTTGGTATATTAGTATATTAATGCTAGTAGAAAATGTTTTATCTGGATAAAAATATTTTAACTTTTTATGAAAACGTTTAGTTGGGGTTCGATGATCCACCAAGTGTGGGGTCCAATTATCCGGGATCAATGGACCCCATTAATACTGGATAGTTAGCATTTTTTAATCTGTTAATTTTAAGTTATTGCTTCATTATTAGATCATAAGATCTAATAATGAAGCACTAACTTAAAATTAAATATCTGTATTTTTAAAAAAATTAAAATTAAATATCTGTATTTCTCAATTTTGAACTCTTGTTGGCTTTAGTTCTCAATATTAGAGACCAGTTAAGCAACGGTAACTGAATTATTTTCATTCTTAATCCCTTAACTTTACTTTCATACTTATACTATGTTAACCATTATAGTAAATAATATTTTGTATGTTATTTTTGTATTTGGAGTCTTTCAAGTAAGCATGCCTAGGCTCCCGTTCTCTTGCATGATTTATATATCATGATTGCATATTTAGAATCTACCATTGAATGTTACTATTACCAACAGAATTCTGATCTGTGTTTACTAGAATTGAATACTATTGTTTTAAATGATACTTTCATTGAATGTTTCTCAATTTTAATGTATTAAGTTGGTGTTAAGGATCTGAATTAATGTATTTTATATCAGTAATGAGGATAATTGTTGTCATATATGTAATGAAAATTATAATGATAATGAAAGCGGATAAATGGACCCCACAGTCTGAATCTTGGGACCCAACCATGGGGTACCATGATCCTTTTTGGGTAGGGACGGGAAAAATTATTTTATGCAACATCTATTTGAATAATTTTAATTAAGCCATGCTAAATTTAAGGGCTATACAGGAAGTCATACTTATATAATAAAATAATATCTAAAGTTATAGCTGGTTTTGAATTAAACGACAAATGAAAAAAATGATCATCGGTCCCCAGTCTCCCCCTATTGTCAGTCATAAAACCAAACAGTTAGTTACGAGAAAAGAATTTTGCCACATATACTTTAAATTACTAAAATAATTACTAAAATAAGATTTATGATTTTTTAGAAATATTTTATTTTAGCCTCTTCATGCACAACTTTTTGCGATCACGCCACTGGGCGCCAAATATAGGCTAGTGCTGCCCAGTGAGTGAAACGTGAACTGTTCACAAATTATGCAATAGTGTATAAATTATAAGACAACTCCATCGAAAAGATTTGCAAGGCGTTTGCCAGATGCCTTTAAATATGGGTTTACTGCAGTTTTATTATTATTCAATATCTACAGCTTGCAGCTTACACCATGCAATGTAAATATTGTGTCTTTAGAATAGAGAAATAGTCCTTTGGGATTGCATATGATATATAATAAAATATAAAGAGATATTTGAAGAAGAGAACAAGATATTACAAGAAGACAAATAAATAATGGAAGAACAACTAAATAAATTATGTATAAAGAACGAGGAACAATAAATAATAATATCAAAGAAAAAACGAAAACAAGAATATATTTGGGCTTTAATTCTGACATCAGAAATATTTCAATTTTCTATGATTGATATATTTAACTGATTATTCACCACTTACTAAACTATCGTTGATGCGATATTTTAAAGTATCTGTAGTAATCTAATTATGCTAAATACGCTTAGGCCTATTTTAAATGATGTATTTGATATAAAATAACTATTGACAATTTCAGAAAACAGTAACACAGGCTAAATCGTGTAATTTTAATATAGTATTATTATATAACTCGTTATATAATAATATGACATATCACATGTTAAAAATATTACGCTATTTAATAATATATTATTTAGAAAATCCAGATTCGACTCCCGTGAATGCTTAGTATTACTAACTTGCTGCACCCTTTAGTAAAACGGTTAAACTGACAACTACGTCTGAGGGCTTATTATTATAATACATAACATTAAACTAAAATTGTTAGAGATTAACTGACAATGTAGTAGGCCTCTACTGTATTGTCCGGCGCCTGTCAATTGCGTTCACGAAAGGCAATGATGATATTTTCAGAAAAATATTACATCTATATAATTATTATTATGTTATATTTTGTGTCTGTAAATGCATAAAAACATTATGCAAACCTCTGAAAACAGTTAACTGCGCCAAAGAGAAGTACTACACCGAGAGCGACGGTAAGAGACACGCACAGACCAATTACCATAAGTACGCCTGTAAATAATTATTCAATTAAGATTTTATCTCTAAATGCCTTAAAAACTGGCATTTAGAGACAAAATTAATTAACTGGCCATTAGTAATAAATAAACTTTATTTATTATTATTAACACCTGGATAATAATAATAAACCAAGTTAATTTAACTTTAACGTCTGGATTACGTTTAATTTGAAAGATATCTCGCATCTAGATGTTAATTTAAGATTACTATAACTAAAGGGTGCAGAAAGTAAGGAAATAGTCAGTGCATATGCTAATCGAATCCGATTAGCATATGCACTACGTACACTGTAGAAGAAGAGTAAATACAATTACATATAAATGACTCGCCTACATTAGACGACAAAATTATAAAAAAAATTGTGAAAAAGGGAAAAAACCGTTTTACAACAGCTTGTAAGACTCAAGTTGTTAATGTCATTAATTTAATATTAGAGATAAATAGCAAAAGTCATTTTAAAACAATGAAAATTTGTGACAAACCAAAATGATATGAGGCAGTTCTTCGTAGAGCTATAGTTCCGTCTGCAGATATAAATTCACAATACAGACAAACAGCAAGTGGCCATGACCGGTGCATGACAGTATCATATAATACATGGATTGCATTTAACCACACATTAAATATTAAGTAAATTATATCTGACAACCAATTGAAAATGCACTCGGCCTAAATATGGTTGACAGTTCGCTGAGAGTTGCTGTGGGCCTTCGACTCGGGGATCCATTGGTCATAAGTGCTGCTGTGGCGCATCAGTTGACAGTTGGGTCACCATGGTTGGACCTGCAAACGCAGTGCCGGTCGTCACCTGCGTCACAATTTGCTCAACGATGTCACACTGCGTGCACTTCAGAGCGCCAATTAGCGGCGCTACGGGAGCCACTGGGGCTGATGCGCTCAGACTCTAAGCGACCAGATAGTGCCACGCTTGTACCATGATCGACGGGCAGATGCCTTCTTTGGGATGCCACATGCTCGGACACGTTAGCGCCTTCACACGTGAGGAGGTCAGCAAATGAGTCGGGCGCAGCGGCAGCTTTAGCGGAATCGAAAAAGCTGTCCAAATATGACACTTTTGCTATCTCTTTTTGATTTTTAAATGTTTGGGCGTTGGTCAACATTTTTATTTGCTATGCTTGTTTAAACTAATAACTTTCTGTACTATTGTATATAATTCATTATTATTGAAAGATTGCATATTGAAATTCTGTATATATATTGAAAATACTCATAATATATAATTTGTTATCCTTTAATGTTAGAGGTTTAAAAAACAACTACATATATATCGCATAATTTTCATTCCAGAATGCATATATTACACATTTTTAAAATTAAATATTTATTGGTTAGTTAATAATTTAAGCTGCAAAGCTAGTTAGTGAAGCAACATAGCACTGGACTGCTACAAATTCGGATTCGATTCCAGTGAATTATCACTATAAAAGAAATGCTAGGGGACATTTAATAAAAACAATTAAAAACAAACTAATCATTTGGAAACCAAGCACATTCCATACTGCAGAAAATATATTACATGACTTTTTAATTTTTTTATATCTTATTTAATATCAGATCAGCTCAAAAATGCTATTTAACCACGTATTGTGAAAAGAGGGCTTTGAAACCAACTAATGAGTTAGAACATGTTCTCAACATGATATGCAAAATAATTTATTTTGAGAATAACGAGACAATATAAGACGTAATGACCTTGCAAGTTGGTACAGTTTGTGGAGTGCCCTGTCCAGTGAGAATCAACACAAAGGAGGTAGAAAGTTTCACCAGTTTTATTGCATCTTATACTTGCCCACTTTCCCTGGCGATTAACTTGCCCATACAACAAGTCCTTTATATCAGAGCAGCCATAGACTGTGTGGTAGAATAAATACTATTTTATAGTAATAAATAACTTTATTATGAAAAAGAAAGCAGCTGATTTACATAAAGTATATTATATAAAGATCAACAGGATGCAAAGACATTGCAAATCTTAACGACCAAATATCTTGTCAGCATGAATGTTCACATGGTTTATCTAGGTGTATGATACTATATCAAGATAGCCTATACATAGCTGATGCTGTCCTACTACATAGGACAGCATCATAAAACTAGATTCACTAGCACTGATTCACCTAATTTTAATTGAAACTATTGCAGGTAATCTTTATAGAATTTTATTCGAATATAAAGTACTAATTATTAAATGCAAACAAATAAACTAACTTTGTAATAATTATAGAAAATATATTTATTTAATTATTAGTTTATTTATTTTACCTTTGTATCTAATGAGAAATTCACCAGTTTCAACTAAATCCTTGCCAAGTGCAATAGTCCCAAGTGTCCGCACGTGAATCCTCAATTCATGCGATGAAGAGGAATAAACCCAGCGTTCCCTTACATTGTTCATATCACAAGCTGGTATTAGCGAAGTCCTGTTACCTTCTTCCACTTGAAAACCTCTGTTACAAGGTACCAGGGAGTTTGATCTTTCTACGGGCTTGAAGCTAATCAGAGTTAAATTGATTAGCTGACCTTGATTTGATTGGATCACCCATGGGCAGTTTTGTGATCCAATACCGGGAGGTTCACCAGCTGTAATGCTTGCTAAATAGCCTGATTGATTGTGGATAATGTGATACCCAACTGAAGGACAATTAGCGTCCATAGGTACCTCCACTGAAAGTATTCATACAAACTAATTTCAACGAATTCTAATCAAACTTGTTTAGAACTGATAAAAAGAAGGCTCACAACCAAAAATATAAACAGAGCACAAAGGTTGGAAGATCAAAATTGGAAAACACAAAAAGTCTATAGGCCTAATATGAAAAACAATCATATGAAAATAATATTACGTTTAGTCTTGTTTGAACAACAACGTTTTGTCATAAATATCCTAATAGGACAGCCCGTAGGCATATTATTTATATGGCTGCAGAATTAAAGATGGTATGATTGTGATCAATTTTAAACGCAATTAAGTAAAAAATTTATAAATATTATTATAAATGATATTTATGTGGGAATTGGTGGTTCTGAAATATGATTTAATCGTTTTATAAAAATGATATATTATGCCAAACATAGCTAGGCTCAAAATTCGCTGCATGTTTACATGAATTAAGCTTCTCATATGTCAAACTGATTACCAATTCCGTACCTTTTATGCAGCTGTAATCAGCCTCCAAATAGGGCACAAGCTCACGAGGACACTGCAGTAGCCTATGCAAGGCTGGATCCGGTATACTTAACTGACAGGCCCTGCGCGCCGAGCACAGCCCGTCTAGGTAGGTCATAACATCAGTGTTGCAGCCTACGCTCCCGTGATTCTCTTGCATGCAGCGGCCGAAGCGTATGCGCCCATAGCGAGCTGATATCATCAGTACCAGCTCATCGTAGGCGTCGCATTGGGCGGAGAACAACTCGCGGCAGTATTCTCTGGGACCTGGTAGAGTAACAGGCCACACATTACATTATTGATACAGATTATGCAAATATCTTAATGTGTCAAATAATTTTAAACGAGACTGTAATTACATTACGATTCACGAATAAGCCATGGTCATGTTTCTCTCAGATTATATCCTATTATAAAAATTAACATCAAGTTGTATCATATTATAAAAGTTAACATCAAAATTATAAAACTTTTAAATCACACTATTGCCATATTCTATTCGACGATAAACATAAAAAATTGATGATAGACTGAGATATTTATAACTAGCACTACTTTCAAAATAACCATTTTCCACGAAAAGTCGATATCCCGTTTAGTCCACACTCATTCTTGTAAATCTCAGCAATACCGCCCTCCGTAATGAAACAAAAACAAAACAAAAAGAAGTCGATTCTCCTCAGCGAATTAGTGGTGTCATGAACCTGTCCGCATGTGATTTATACGAGGGACAAGTGTCGGCGTTCAAGCAGAAGCCACGCGATCCTGTCCCGGTCAGAGACCAACACTGCATAAACATGTCCGGACTCATAGCTCCCTGGACACCCGGTCATCCGTCCCGACGATAAGATACTCTTCGCCCAGGCGTTTATATTCGCTGTAGAGAGTGTGATTTTCAATGACCTACTGTACCAAGGTTAAATGTTTTCGGTTTGAATGTTTCCGCTATTGATTCCAGGACATAAACAAATCGATTTAAATTTGCTGATTGTCAAGTTAGTTTACTCATATAAAGTTATTATGCGCTGATAAAAGTTATTAAATAAATGATGATCTCTATTATATTTATGCTGTGCTTATTAATCGACTGAAATAACAACAATTTATCCAAAAGCAGACATTAAAAAACCAATAAGCTCTCTGCCAGAATATGAATTAAAATGAAAACTGATTATTTCGCCCACAATAACATCACAGTATTACTGCATATTACAGATCAATGGATTTAGAAAACTATATTAATACGTTTGTCAATTCATTTACTAATATTTAAGCTAATATTTCATAATAATGGCAATGCATTTGCCAATTAAGTGACAATATTCAAATCCAAAAGTGACTAAATATTGAGTTAGGTTATTCCTTCCTTCATGAAAGTATACAACTTAGGAATTTTGTCCTTAATTGTACATCGTAGTATTCTGCTGATAAAGCTAATTATCAAAATTTCAGAGCGCTCAACTCTGAACTAACGTCTTCCATGTACCAATCCAGTTCGTGAGGGTAAACTATGCCACTAACTTGCTGCACCCTTTTGCACGAAGCTTAAGTTTGCAGATAAGCTCGAGATTTTTAGCATGATCATTCAACTGTTAAAACTTAAGTTACCTTGTGTTTTTAATAATAAGTTATAATGGATATAAAGTTAAACAATTACAAAAAAATCAACAAGAACTCACCAGAACTAAATGAGATGTGAACATTGCAGACTATGAAGAAGAAGAGAAGATTTACTCCAGGCCGAACAAATAGATTCATCTTTCAAACGATCAGATGAATAAAATCCCTTTTAGATCAGCTCATTTTATGGTTAGATCATGCGAAATAAAAATTAAATGACAGCCCATATTCAAAACAATGCATATATATATATATAACAAGATGGCATCATTATAATACAATAAGATTCTTTTATTGTTCTTTTATTGTTTTATTGTTTTTATTACGAATCGCGTAGAATAGTGATTTTATTGATCTACAATAGGGGTCATTGATTTTTTTTGATAATCGTAATTTTAACAGATCGCTATCCATCTATTAATTTATTACTGATAGCTATATCATTAATAAATTATTTAGAATTATTAATGGTATTGCGATTATAATTAAATTATGATATTAATCATAATTC
This sequence comes from Oconnorella tubifera, assembly GCA_034700105.1. Lineage (NCBI taxonomy): Eukaryota > Metazoa > Annelida > Clitellata > Enchytraeida > Enchytraeidae > Oconnorella > Oconnorella tubifera. The sequence continues at coordinate 6,808 of JAQIXG010002242.1, read as the reverse complement.
AATAATTTGCACAAAATCTAAAGAACGATATAATTTTTTTATTTAAAAAACTTAAAGAAACAGTCAATAATCTAAACCAAACCAATGTTTTAAGTCGACAGTGAGTGAGCAGACAACATTAAAATAGAAAATATCCAGTAAGCGAAAGCGAGAGAGAGAGGAGAGAGAGAGAGAGAGAGAGATAAAGAGAAAGAAAGAGAAAGCAAGAGAGAGAGAGAGAGAGAGAGAGAGAGAGAGAGAGAAAGAGATATTAGTCGGAGAAAGAGAGAGAAAGAGATGATAGTCGATCAGTCGCTATGCTGACGTTATGTGCGATCAGGGACTATCATGACTGATATACTGACTTCACTGTCTGTAGAACGCTAGAGTCAACTCACTTTACATCTCTGATACATTACACTATTGATACATTACTTCAGTGATACCACATTACTCTAGTTATACATTACTCCATTGATAAATTTTGTAAATGATACATTTTACCGTATACTTCATTAATGCGTTGATACAGTAATCTAATTATACAGTATACCTTTAGCACAAAACGGAGTACATTACTCTAGAGATATACGACCCTGTTGATAATTTACTCCCGTGGTAGAGAAAGCCATTGATACATTACTCCACAACATTGTTTAATTACTATATTGATACAGAACGTTACTGGGACATTTCTTCACTGATACATTATTCTAAATAATTCATTGATGTGATATTCCAATGAAGTTAAACTATATAGCACAAATATTATAGAACTAACTTCCCGATGCATTAACTAACGGGTCCAGCCAGTTAAAGTCTGGATTATCATACTTGTGAACGATGTCAATATACCCGTAAAATTGGGCGTTTTGCTAAATGGTGCAGCAAGTTAGCGCAATAGTAAACCTTCAAGGAATATAGACCTGTCGAGTCCTAGTTCAGCTCTCTACCACTTCACCAAAGAGCAAAGTCATGACTTGATCCATGCTAGGATTGAATCCATGGGCTCTGTGCTTGATACTGTAAGACAGGATCAATGATCTTGCAATAGAAGCCTCTGTAGCTAGATCTGGATTTTAACAAGCCACGCCTCTAACGTAAAATTAATTTCCTCATTTCATTGATATTCCAACTGTATTTCTAAATATAATTGTGAGCTGATTCCTAACCTTAATCTTATAAGTTGAGACGAAGTTCAAGCGTTTAATTAAAGTATATTAAATAGCATTGACGTTGATTGATATAAATTACAATGATAAAGGGGCGGGGCCTGTTAGAGAAACATGCCTCGCAACTAATCGCCGTATATCTGTCAACACGAGATAGCGACAAATCGCTTACTGATCTTTCACGGCCTTCAGTTTGTCTCTGTGTCTTTCTATTTGTTTCTTTGCTTGTCCCTCTACTTGTTTGGTTGTAATCCAAGGAGTGGGCTGCCAGAAAGGGAGGGGTGGTCACTTGCCCAGTGACCGTTGGTTTAAATTTGTTGTTTTAAGAGAATTGTTTCAACTTTTAGTTTAATTTTAGGCTTAAAAATCCATTGTTTACAAAGTCCGTCTAAATGCCTGTCTCTCCGTCTTTCTGACTATTCGTCAGTCTATTCAAAAACTTGTACATCTTTCTTTTTCAAATTAAATTTCTGTTCAAATATTTATTTTACTGATTTGTAATATAAATGACAGAACTTATATTTTTAAAGAAAATTACCATTTAGTGAATAATAATACGCAAAATAGAACACCAGTTGAGTCAGGTATGGAATAAAATATGATCCCTTGTTTGTTCTACAATTAAAGCCATGGGGTTATATTGCTAGGATTAACCCTAAAAGCATGCGCAGTGTTAATTGGTTGACACAGATTAAGATTTGAGCCAATCAACGACATCGTTACATTTATTATTCATTAAATCAGGCCGCCATGCTGAGCGACATTATTGTCAAGCCCTTCAATAACGGGGTCTGGTGTTTAACTAGCTCCGCCCTTAAATAACTTTTATTAATTTAAGAACGTGCAACTACCTAACTTCAGCCTTAATCCTAACTCTAATTCTAGACATAATCTGAAATCTAATCCAAACCTTAATTAAACAACAGTAATATATACATTGAGTGATGTTTGGCATACTGGGCTAAGGTGGAATTTTCTTACAATAAACTATTTGGTAAAAGGGGAGAAACCTGTTAGAAATCTTGCCTCGCTTTAGACATAGTATTGAAGTCAAGTGTATTTGGTGACCATATTTCCTTGGCGGGTCAAATGGCAGCGCCTTATTGACAAGCAGAGAGAGGGAGATCTTAATTGTCGAGATCAGCATTGTTTACATTCATTCATGGAAAATTATTATTATGAAATAATCTGCGTCTAAATACACAATTTAATGTTGCAATCCATATCTACCATATCAGTATCAGTGCTTACTTAAAGTTAAACCATTCAAGTAGTCCGAATCTAAACAGTATGGAATATTATGCACGCGATATTTTTCATTTTGAAGCATAACCCAATGTAGATTCAAAATATTGACTGCATGAATTTGTTTTAAATAATGTAATGCACTTGCCAATATGAATTTAGCATTAGATACGGTTATACATTACAAGTCGCTAACTTGCAAAGTTAAATATTAGCAAAGTAATAAAATAATCAGAATAGTCAAATGATATATAATGAAGCGCAATTATGTTGATAATATCGATGATTTTGATAATATTATGCAGTCTACTCATCACTGGATTTCTACACACGCTCAGTTCACAACATGTCATCCGTAGAGCATCAGTAGCTTTCTGCTAATATTACACAAAATAATATCTAAAATTTCTGACATTTTTGCATTCTATGTTAATTTTATAATATTTCAGTAATAATTAAAAAAAATTCCTTGATTCTAAATTTAAACACTAAATTGCATCATGTTTTTTGCTGATATTTTCTATCTTGCGCACAAACACGAAAACCAAAAAATCAATTTTGACACAAAGTAATTTATTGTAAATATCTTCAGAATAAATCTAGAAACACTAATGAGCATCTTAGCGAATCAGGTCAAATAAACTAGGAATATATAAACGAGATCTGTAGCGAGGTATCGTGATTAACAAACCTGCCCCTGCACTAAAGATTAAATGATAAATACATTATATTAATTCCGTTTAAATCATATTTATATCCTTATCTAACTAATTAAAACTTTGATTTTAACACTTGATGGGCATACATGCATATTCTTACTCTATCTAAGATAACGTTCGATACTACATTTTATGGGCGTGACCTGTTAACAAACAAGCCTCGCTGATGCAATAACTTTGATGCAGCCTATTCACGTTGAAGTGTTGTGTAATCAGACTTTGAGCGATAATTTGCTAATTTCCAATATTCTGCTGGTGCTCTGATAATGAATGATTTGTTTGCTTCGTCTCTTAACTTACACATCGCTCTTCAACATACAATTCTTCCTCTATTTTATCACATCATTGCTGAATGCCAAATAGAGATTAATTCTATAATTATCAGTTTTTGGATAAAAAATCTAATTACGAGTAACTACAAAATGACGTCAAATATATTTGTATTTTTAAGATAAAATTACATTGTAAAACGACACATATAAGATTCTTTTAAATGCTAAAAATATCAAGAAAAACCTAATTATGAGATAACATTTAAGTTGACTCTATATATGTTCAAAAAGTTTTATGAACAACCAGTGTCACGCGACTTATAATCGTCATAAACGATTTCAACTATAGATTCACTAAGGTTGTTCTTCCGTTGACAAATATCGTTAGCAATTTAGCTTGATTTAATTAATTGCAACTTTGCAGTAAAAATTTTAATTTTAATTCGTGGCCAAAAAACTATCTCTGAAAAATATGGCCCATATAAAATGTCTCAGAACTTAATATACCTGGATAAAAATATCCGGTCAAAAGTCCCCGGAAAAATATTACTAAATGTAGTTCTTGTTAGGGTTAGAGCTAATGTTAGAGTTAGATTTTATAAATAGGGTTAAGGTTAAGGTTATAATTATAATTAGGTTTGGAGACTTGTTTAAATTCATTTTGTATTTTAAAGATTTTATTTATAATTATTAAGAAAGACTTTGTCCAGTAGGCCAACATCTGATGAGGACATTTTGTCATTCGATAATTTTAATCCGGGTTCTTTGCTTTTAAACCTTCTACTATAATGACAATTTGTCTAACCTCAACCCTGACACTAATGCCAGTGGCGGATCCAGGCCATCCAGTAGAGGGGGGGAGCGATTTTTTTTTCAGAGTGAACGACCTTTTTTTCGGTTTCAGTGGCAACCTTCGGCAAGCCTACGAATCATAATCATAATACTTGTTTAACCCGTTACCGCGCACCGAGTCAAATTTGCATCGCTAACTTATATGCTATACCATGCTACCCCAGTATGCTGATTTGAATCGATATGCTCTCACATGGGATATCTATAGGCTTTTTACTAGTTTTTAGTAATAGGACAACTGTCGCCATCTGACGAATGGATGATTTACTACGAATTTTATAAAATTACAAACTGTAATTTACAAAATTATTTTACGACTTTTTGGTGACATTGCATGCTTTATAAACAGTAATAAAAGGCTGCAAAAAAAATTCTTGCCAACTTGTAGGGGGGACGATCGCCCCCATCGCCCCCCCTATGGATCCGCCACTGTCTAATGCTAAGTAGCAGCTAGTATAATTACAGGTCAATTAAATTTAACATCGATAATTTGTCATTTAATTTAAACCATCGTTTGATATAAAACGGGAAATAAGTTTTGCAGCTGATATTTGAGGTATAGTCAAGAAACTAGTTCCATCTAGCGACTAAAATGTAACTGTTGTTACCATCTAGCTATTGACAGTATTACTCTTACTTAAAGATTGTGCTGACTTTACTTCAGTTGAACGTTTACAATCAATTGCATTATTGTAAACCGGGCTTAAACCCGTCTAAGGACGGCAGCTAGTCATTTAAACTGAAAATTAGCAAATATTGATTAGTTAAACATTTTAACCCCGACGTCAATTGAACAACCATCCTTACGATCTAGAGTCAAACGCGCTACCGTTAAGGCGCTTCACGTGTTGAGAAAATTTATTAAACAATATACAATTCATTTAAAAAATTAAATGTTTGTATTCATAATTTCATCAGGAAAAATGTACATTTGTGTTGTGTCTACTACTATTAATATGCTCGCATTGTTATTGTGCAATTTTATTGATGTAACTTCTACGCTCGTACAATTAACCCAATATATTTAAGAAATTGGATTGTTTTTTTTCAGATGACGGGATCTAAATAAGAAACCCTAGGGGTCTGTTTGTCTATCGATCATAAATAAGAAGAAACGAAACGTTTTCGTTTCAACGAAGCGTGTTATTAAACGTTACGGATACACACAGAAGTTTGCTTTCAAATGCATCAGTAGTTCAATCATACGAGTCTAAAGCGAGGCTTTGCTCCCTAACATACCCCGCCCATTTATAAATTTGTTAAATAATGTCACATCAGTACTACTTCTTTTTGTTTAGTGTCAAGAGGTAAATTGTGTGTTTGTTAAGTTATATGTCGTCACATCAGCACAAAACGGCTATGCAAGAAAGTGGATGAGAAAACAATTGGTAAGTGAACGCATGATTTTTACAAAGTGCATTAAATACGTTTTTTCGTCAAATATACCCCATGTCTAGATCCTTGTGATTAGTAGACGTCAATTAGACGCTGCGCTTACTCTTGTTGAACTGTTAGAATTAGGGTTAAAATCAGGATAAGAATTAGCAACTGAGATGCATTTGACAAATTAATTAACTTAAATTTAATTCCTTTCCGGGGCTGGTTAAACCTGGTGCCTTGCTAGAGACGTGTATGTTCAATTTAAGTATAGACAAATAGTATACTAGTAGGCCATGCAATGAGAAATCCGTGAAACGTGGAAATTGGAAAATAATAATTGAGGGGCAACGGAGCACTGGGAAACTTTTACGAATTTGCAGCTCAAAAAAGTTTTCTCTGAGTTTCATTTCTCAAGTTTTCATTTCTGAGTTTCATCACTTTTCTAGTAAGTAAAATTTTCGGTTTAACTGGCATCTAAGATTTTATTTAAGGACTCAATAAGATTTTTCAAGGGTATCCCCTGTTTTCGAATTACGCTTTAATTTTCAATGTTTACAAAGCGTGTTCACTAATGCAAAAAAGACCTAAACTATATCCCGGAGCACTTCTTGTAATGTTTATATATCGTTTAATAACAATCTTTGTTTCCTTTTTTTACAATAAATGCTATGAATTACAACACACAGCACTGCTGTGTGATAGAGTGCAAGGGAGTCGAATGTAATCAGAGAAAAGAACAAAAGTCGATATATCTTGGAGCTGTTGAAAAACAGTCACCTCGTGTTTATTATTTCTTGGCATATTATATTAAATTTTTAAAAATATGGAAACATAATATAGAAAAAACTCTGAAGGCTTTGCATATTGGAAAGATTTTAATAAACAAAAAATTCAAAATATTACGCTTTATGTCTTATAGAACAATTAGATAATTCAATTATTTTGTTACTAATTGTTCTTTATTTAACATCGAAAGAAAATATACGGAGACAATATTTTAGACATATTTTAAAATACGAGTAAATAGCTCATTTAATTTAGCGCTTAGATCGGATTGAGTTCAGATTAGGATGTAGCTTGATCCAGGTTAAAATCAGCTGGTAGTCAACCAGTGCTAGACGACCATAACAATCCTTTTAGTATGGTAATCAAATTAATGCTCATTTTTGAGGTAGATAAAAACGTTTTA
>JAQIXG010002241.1:0-18323 GCA_034700105.1 Oconnorella tubifera | reverse complement strand
CCTAATTCTAAAAATATAATTTTACTGCACAAACGTAGCACAAACGATCGATGTTAAAAAATTGGTGAAAATGGAAGTTGGGGGGGCCAACTTCACGGACCTGATTATTAATTGTATTTATGCTACGTTTAGGTGCTAATGATGTGGGAGTGTATAGATGTCAAGAAGGAAAAAACAACGCTACTGCGATTACTATTACATTGAATTGTAAGTATTGGCTGAAGTTTGATAGAGGGGGGGAGAGAGATAGTAAATAAGTGTATGAGATCTATAAGAAGAGAAATATTAAATAAATTGTGAAAAATACTAGAGACAGAAATGAAAAGAAGAAGATAAGAAATCGGTTAAAGTCAAGCTCAGAATTATGATATATTTGTTGAAAAGTTGCATTTTCATTTCATTTTCTGCATATGCAAAGGTGATTTTGCTTATACAAAAGTGATTGTTTGCATATTATTTTGCTTTATATCTCATATACTCGATGCTTCATATTGAAAGCTGCTAATTCATCAGCTATGTCATTAGCTGATTGTAATGCATACAGTAACGCATTGAAGTTTAACTTGAAATAATATTAAACATTCACTAAGAACAATATGATAAGTTGACAAACTTTCCTCTCTATCGTCTCGTAACCTTTTAGTGATTCCTGTCATCAGTCGAATGCCCAAGTCGTCCAATCGCGTCGTAGATGAGACTGATGTGATCGAGTGCACTGCCTGGGGTTACCCCACGCCCAACGTAACCTGGTATAGGTCTAATGACCTCTACGGTAAGGAAGCATTTACTTTGCTGGAAGACACTAAGAAGCACCATCAGGTGGTGGTGAGAATGGATGAGCAGGGCAAGAATTACGTCAAGGCGGAACTAACCATAGCTAATCTTACTAAGGACGATAAGGCGTACTATCATTGTTATGCCTTTCCACCTGGAGAGCTGGATAGGTACAACAGTAGTAATCGTATACTAATTAGAGTCAAAGGTTTGTGGAATACTAGATATTAGTTCAATTATTATTATTGTAACGTCAGGATTGCTGATTTGTAGTGAAATATTGAGTTAATAATCTTTTATTATATGTTTTGTAAGGAGTTTTAACGCATTGGTTATTTTAGTTATAACATTTGTAAGTCTGCAGACTATTAGTGACTGCGGGCCGCGTTTCTGAATGACAGATTACAAGCCTATTATTAGCAGCCTAATAATGATGCCCTACCTGTATCATATTTACAGAGTACCAGGCTAAAGATTTGTGACAGTCTGCTAACGTATAAACATTCAATTGCACTGGATTAGACCTACGTATTATCATTAAGTCATTAAGACTTGTTAAAGCTGTAGTTAGAGTGCTGGATTCGAAATCGATAGGTCCTGGTTTAAATTCCAAGAGAGCTCACTGTTTGTCTAACCTGCTGCACTCTTTAGTAAGATGTTAAAATTGATTGTGACATTTCTGACAGTTCATATAATAAGGTTATCCAGTCGTTAACTTGACTTTAATCGGAACTTATAAATGCAATGTTTAGCTCTTTTAGAGTGTTTGAAGTTATTTGTGTTTCAGACAAGTTGGCCCCCCTGTGGCCATTCATTGGAGTGTGTGCTGAGATACTGATCCTTGTTGTCATCATAGTCATCTATGAGAAGAGAAAGTCTAAACAGAACCTGGAAGATGAAGCTAAGGAGAAGGCGGACTACCAGTAAGTTTTGCACCAAAAATGTTCTCTATGTAGTCACCACTTTGCTTTTTTATTTAATATAAAATTTATTATCCGGCATTTAAATGTCAATAAATAACGTTTATTCATTTTTTTAATCAAATCAAAATTATAAAAATGAATTGTAGATTGATTTGAATGTCAAGATGAAAGAGCGTACATCTTTCTTTTTTTGTGACACATCTGATATATAAACACATTTAATTTACAATGCTATCATTTTTATAATTTAATATATTTAATATATTATTTATAATATAATAATTAATTTTATTACTGCATTAGCAATTTTATAATTTAGAAGCAACGCGAATGATCACAAAGGGGAAGAGAGTGTTCGATTCAGAAAGTAAAAATCTGTCCTTTTTCTGTCTCGAGAGAATTTCTGCAAATTTCACCTTTGGACATTGTTGTAAGTTCTCTGATGACGAGATTTTCTTCCTCTAGGTACTTCCTTCCCCTTGCTGCTTTGCACTAAGCAGATTACGTGTTAAATTATCCGTCTGTCGGCATTTTTCGAGGTTTAGCTGCCACTTTTTTCTTCTCAAAGTGCTTAGCAAATTCGTGACTTTTTAGATGCAATTAGTGAGAAATGCGTTGTTTATTTATTCTGAAAATATTACGTTTTTGAAGATTTTTACATTAAAATTAGTAATGTTATGAAAGATTTATTTCAGTCGATATTTAATATGTTTAGTTACTGCTTGCAATATTAATTTACACGAAATTTTATGGCAATTTAATAGTCATTGCATGGATTACAGCGCAATTTATAGAATTGTAAGAAATATTTAAATGATTATAATCTGTCCATGTAAAGAATGCATTTTAACTGACTGGTTTTTTTCTTCCTTTTTATACAAGGTTCCGGTATCTTCCTTTTATAAATGGTTTGGGTATCTTAAAACTTGTATAAGACTAGGCAATGATTTACTAGTAAAGATGGTATTGAAAAAATATTCTTAAATTTATAAAATAATGATCTCTAACTTGTATTTATATTGGTATTTATTTAACTGGTATTTACTAAGCTATCAATCTATTTAACGCGTGACAAAATGTTGATTTTCTTTTAATTTTTATGTACAAATTAAAATATAAGTATTTGCAGTAAATTGTTCAATTTTTCACGATATTATAAAATAGAATTATCTGAATTTCGCTAATTCTATTTAATATCTCGGCATCTACGATCTCTTTTTTTTCTACAAGCATTAATGAGAAGATTTATAATTTGATCTGTTTAGTGTTTACACTGAGGGGTGATTTTTGAGCACGTTTTTGATTTGAGTTGCATTGATGTCTCACTCTTTTAACGAATATATTTAATATTTGTATATAATCCGTAATGTACAGATGTTGTACGTTAGTTAAGAGCGAACGTTTTAACTGGAATCTACTGATTTCTGCTGCGCTATGAGTAATCACCATTTTTTGATCGCGTTTGTTATTTTTATTTATTTATCGTAGTGTGCACTCTTTTCTGCAGCATCATAGAGTATTTACTTGATAGATATGTAAGCTAGTGTTTTTCTTTGACTTACGACTTTGTCTGATAGAGATCTATTACGATTAATTTTTCATCTCTCGATGTGTTGTTGATTGGTTTGGATAGATTATTTTTAAACATTTTTTCTGTCATTTTTTGTATTTATTGACAGAAATTATGTCATGTATTAGGAACTAATTATTATTAAGAATTGTGTAAAATATGAATAATAGTTGCTATTTACTTTTGGTTTATTTATTGAAGTCTTCTGCAGCATTTTGGTGAATTTTCTGTTGTTAAAACCATATTGAGTGCTAGTATTAGAAGTGCTTACTGCACAGTCAGCACTTCTAATATCAGGAGTCAAATACGAAGTAAAAAGTCATTTTAAATCTGACTTGACTTGATTTCTGCTAGCAAAATAATCAGTATGTTGAGAATATAATTCGATATTAGCAAATATAAATCTATAGTTGTATTTTATTAACATTATTCAAGGAATAAATTGAAGTTTACTAATTTTGTTCAAAACTCTCAACAATTTGCATCAAACCTCCATTTTGTCTCTCTCTATTTAAGTCTAATAGAATGTGTGTTCAATAATATTTCTTGTCATTTGTTTTCTACTGCTTAGTATGCATTGCTGAAATTGCTTTTTTTGTATTAAATCTGGATTTAGTATCCATTGCTCTGTGTTGTAGTATTGATTTACGCTGTCCCAACCCTTTTTGTGTGATTCTCTCTTTCTTATTTAGTTACTTTGATTATATTTGTATGCAGTTTGATTATTATATATAGAATCATGCTAATTTTAGAATGTGTTTGTTTCAGTTTTCTACTATTTAGCTCTCAAATTTATGAGATACATTAATTTAAATACTAGAAGTTATAGCCATGATATCAATTTTTTGATTTCAATAGAAATTATTTAAAAAAAATAATTGATATGTATTGGGTTAGAAATATGCAAGCTGCCATTGCAGCAACTGCAAGCTGTTAATTTATGCATATCTGTTTTATCAAAATATCCAAATTTGATATTCATTATGCTGGTTAATGCGTTCATTTATAGTAGTAACACAAAAAGAAATGTGCACACCTCAAAATTTTGACTCTTTGCGATAATTAATGTAATAATTGTGATGAAAGACCTGAATAGTTTTAAACTTATGAATATAATCATAACTTTTTCTATAAAAATTTTGTTTTCAAAATAAAATATAATTTTAGTCTTTTTAAAATAAAGACTAATATTAATAAAGCTGTTGATCTGAAATTCTGAATTCACTTTTCCTATAGTACAACCTATCGTGGAGTTTTTACCAATTTATGCTGATAAGCCATTAAAAAATTACTATAAGATTGACAGAAATATTTAATGATTTTTCTCACTGGACTAATTCATAAACCACCCGTGCCTTTCTACGCACAAACACATGATGAATTTTCTTTATATTATCTGAAGAAATGCATTACAGAGAAAAGACATAAAATATCCTTGGTCAATACTTTCTCACGAATATGACTACTAATAAATATTATATTAGCGTTTAATGACATTATTTATGCTGCAGTTTTGTATAAGAATTGATCCATTACAATTTTCTAAGATTTAAATTTAGAAGTCTTTATTAAAGCAGACAAGTTTATGACTTGGTATTTGTTTAGTATTTCTTTTTTAATTACTTTTATTGTTTACTTTCAATACTTTAGGTGTTAATGCTTGTTGTAGTTATATATTAGATGACAGTTATTTATGATTACCATTTATAATTACTATAGCAGTTGACCGAACAAACTTTATTACATATTTATACTCGATCGCTACACTGTCATTCGGAGAGATCTATCATACGTTAACTGAAATTTATACCTGTACTTCTGATATTTTTTGTAATCATTAAACTGTTTTAATTAATTTTATATCAGAAACTGTGACTGTGGGATTGATTTTATAACTAATCTTATAATCTCTAATTTTATAACGCAAACTGCGGGATTAGTTTTATAATTAATCTTATAAAAATGTAACGAATCCTTATTCTAGTCATTGCCTATCTGATCTATTCATATAAAATATCAGCTTTATTTCTATGTTATTTATCCTAGGCATTTTTTACTAATTGCATGCACTCAAGAAACGTAATCATTAAGGCTTTATCGCATGAAGTATTACAAGTTTATAGCTAGTCAAGTGCATTTACTGACTAATTTTACATATTGTTATGTGTCGTTTAACCCGATCGTTTAGTGTGTATATTAATGTAAACAAGACGATATTCGCTATTATATAAAGCTTAGTTTAGATGAATAATTTACTCTTCTCTATTAGGTGTATTCTGTAAATGTTCGATTTTTGCAGATTATTTAAAATACACGTTGTATATGTTATACTTGTTGTATAACTATTTATTGTTTGAAAGTTTCATATTTAGCAGCATTTTGAGTAAATGTGATTTCATCATTCTTTGCAAGAACTGATTTCTAATTCTATCAATCTGTCCTATCTCTGAATTTTGTTATAAATTTAATCAACCCAAGGTTTGAATAATTTGTTACATCAATGATGGATGATATTTCTAATAAAACTTTGTTATATCTTTTTTATTCCGTGCCAAATTTAACTTCATATGCTACACCATCTGTTATATCCAATTTTATGATATTCTTTTTTATTTCTACTTTTCGTGATATGAATAAACAAACTGCTGTGGTTGTTACATACTAAATATAGCGCTTATATAACTTTGAATTTAATCTTTAAAATGCTTTTTCATCTTATTTGTTTCAAACTGGACTTCTAGTGAACTGTTAGAATTTCTTTGTTATAACTAAAATAAAAAAATTTACAGTTGTTTTTAGTTCTTGGATTTAAAGTTTTTAAACAAATGTTGTTTTATTTAAGTCATCAAAAAAAATTTGAAATTTTGTTTTATTTATTATAAGAGAAATTAAATGTTCTTAATGTCTTTTTATTTAAGGACATTCAAGGAGGAATAAATTACATAATTTCAATAAAAAACGACAACTAACCAAGGAACTAAATTAAATTATTGTACCTGAATGATCAAAGCATAAAATAACACAAATTATAATTAATACAGCGAGATATAACAATATTTATATCAATGTGATATAATGTGATACTTAAATCTGATATAATGAAGCAGAAAATATAATATATTATATAAATATGTAGTCAATGCATAAATCTAGATTCTAGAATTTTTGATAATAATTAACACAAATTGTTATGTTAGCTAGAGATAATTTGATTTTATATTCTATGAATGATTAGACTTTAAAAACTATGCAATCTGTGTCCAAATTTTCACAAAATTTCAGCATCTTTGATGTATAAAATTATTTTTGAACTAGCAAAAACACAAATCGAATGTCTCACTCATATTATATTAAAATTTATTTCATAAAGATACCTTGATTTACTAAGCTAAATCCTATATTCCTATGACTAATAATTGAAAACACACCGTAATAATCAAGCTTTTTACTAACTTAACAGGCCTTTAGTAAACCATTACAAAGGTATAAAAAGATGGAACAAAATATATCAAAAAACACCACTTCTATAAATGAACACCACAAGATTTCGTGTGTCTATGCAACGACGTTTTAGCAATTCCAGTTGTAGATGACGCAGTTCGAGATTTTAGTTCATTTACGAAAAGATTACACTTTTTCAAATTGTCACATTGGGTGAAATTCTTACCCAATGTGCAAGGCTCAATATCGTACTGATTTTGTACTTTTAACGGTGGTAATGGCAGGCCAGCGTTAAATGTAACATCGCAGTCTTTATTTATAACTTTGTAAACGCCTTGGTTTATATACCGATGCATTGCCATGCAGTAACCGGTAGTGAAGCCAATGATTAGAGAAGTAGTTAGGCAAGCTAGGAGAGAAATGAGAAGAAAAGTGAAGCTGCATGAATAAGAGGGGATGTCATTGTTCAATATATATGTTGGATGGGCTGAAACAATCGCATTAAATATATAGTAAGTTTAAACACTTTATAATCTTATGATACAAATCAATGAATTGGCTTGCAGTCAACATTTCTATAGTACTAAAAGGAACTCTCAAAACAACTTCTGTGTATCTAAGTGTAGCATATATTTGTAGGCTAGATAATGAATGACTTGCCTCAAAATCTTAAGATACGCAATGTTTTGAAATCTTGTTTATAAAAGTTTGTCTGAATGAGTAGTAATGCAGATATGAGATTAAACAAGAAGAAATATTCAAATTTTATGAACTGTTTTAAATTTTCAATTACAGTAGTATATATGAATTTTCATGTAGGAAGTCTAATTACATATGTTCTAATTACATTGAAAAAGATGAATCTTACCAATAACAGTTGGATTTGTAGTTTTTTCATAAATAAATCCACTTGGCATTTCTTTAGATGTTTGTAGAGTAGTGACTTTCTCTAAAACAAAAAATTATAAAATACATTTCAAATAGACAATTACAGTGAATTTTAATTCATTTGTTGATTCTACGTAACTATAATAATATGATTAAACTTTCTGTTCTGTCTCTACTTTTATTAGCTTGATAAATTATGGTATTCTTTTATTTGAAACTGCCTTATGACTTCATATTACTATCTGATATGATTCTTTTACTAGCTTGCATTGTCAGTTTATATTTACAGATTCACTCGACTTCAATAATTGTCAATGATAAATCATTGTAAATACGGAATAAAAATAAATCATTACGGTAAAATTTTGATATTATACAGCAAATAATTTACATCCATATCTGTAAATAGTTGAATAAACATGACATTAATATACAAATGAGGATGTTTTACTGCTTTAGCTTTCATTGACAAATTAAACTTGTCATTGAATTCTCTTTCACTGATTAAACAAGGAAGACATGTTGGAATAGCTGTCAAATAGTAACAGAAATAAGTACAAATAGACGCAAAAATGAAATTAAATGTTGAAATACTTAAGTTAAACTTCTCTTTGCAAAGATTTTAGATTATAATGATATAATACCGGCTGTAGTTTTGATATTTGTAGTTGTGAGATCATCAGTGCAAGCTGCATGTCGGCCAGTTTCGATGTTTTGAATCCTGTGAATCAAATAACCAACGAGTGTATCAAATTAATGAAAAGAAGCATTTATATCTCCAATCAATTAAACACTCAGAGTTTCAATAAAAGTCAAAAGAAAGCGAGCTACATTAAGCTCAAACTACATTATGAAGTATTTCTCTGCCATTCTTTGCATTCTCATCATCCAAGTTAAGAAAGCATAAGTAATATCGAGATTTAATACCATCACTTAATATCATGACTAAGGTTTATTAATGTGCTAATAATTTATTTTCATTAAAAAATAAAGTAATATTTGAAAAAAAAACTTATTAACTACTAGTATTTCAGAAATAAGATTACCCATAGAATGAATTGGCACATTTATTATTGAACCAAGAACAATAAGGATCCATCAAAGCAATACATGCACTGAAAATCAAAATCACAAAATTACTGTCGAAAATATTTTCATTTAACAATCTCAATCAATGTTCTATACTGCAACTTAAAAATTGCAACAATTCAATTAAGAGAAATACAAATAAGCAATTAATGCGATTATTTATTTACATTACACTAAAATTTAGATCACTACCAGACTGATATCTGAATTGATTAGGGCAACATAACTAAAATGATAATAGGCCTCTATTTTGTCAGAAGACTGAATAAAAAAAAAAATATTCAATAACTATACATAAAAATCAATATATATTTGAACTAATGTTAGTACTGTATAAAAATTATTGCCACCACTTAATTTTAACACCTGGAAACCTGTAATTAAATAATTTTATACCCTTAGCAGAAAAATAGAAACTGTTTGAATGAACCTGCAAGTGGTCCTGTGGTGACATCTGGCTAATGAAATTGACTGTATTTCATTCTGAGAAGCAACGATCAACTTCGCTTGATCATGCATTTCATCGCGATAAACATATAAACTAGTTACAGTGTCTCTTTGGTCAAATATTGACAGAATTTCAATAACAATCGTTTCAATTTTATTTCCTCTGCCCCGATTAACCACCTTGTAAACTTTACCATCGTCTGAAAATAAAAGACACAAATCTCCCTTATGTAAATAGATTTTAATCATTCTAAAAACAAAGAAAAATATAAGTTCAAACTGAGAAATAGATCGTGCATGAAAACTTACTTTCAAATTAAAAAACATCTCGAAGACAGGTTTACAATAATGTACACAGCATGATAAATCAAGACAACATTCATAAATGATACAGTAATTAAATCATCCCGCTTAAAAATTAAGAGATTTTTGACTAACTTGCTATCTTCAACTATTCAATTTCAAGTATTTTAAATCTAATTTTAACATTAGTTTAGCAACAGGCGTGTCTACTTTAGTAATTTCTCAAAGGTAAAATAAAATATTAAGAACATTAAATATTGTTGCAGTCACAAAATGCAATAATAATATGAAACATTTATGAAACAATACTTTAACTGACATATTTTAATTAATGAAATTTGATATTACTTATATAGATATATGTACTCCCAATATTTCACCCAATAGTCCAGCATTAAAGAAAATTTTAAGAGAATATTTGACACTTAGATTTAATTCACTAACCAGTTCCGATAAAAATGATATCATAATAAAGTCTGTCCGCTGCATATACCTGCCAGTCAACTGCAATTTTTGTAAAACTGAAACTGTCAAATAAAAACAGAAATATTATGTGACTATTTACCATTAAAAAACAAAGATATTTTGAAGTCTTAACAAGTGCATCAATGATCGATCAATTCACCTTCGGATTGAGCAGACAAGTTCTTACATATATTCATTTTTAGACAAAAACTTTTTGAATATTTCATCACTCATTATGAAATCTAATAAGAATAAAAAGATAATTTGCAATAAATACAGTGGGATGAACTAAACAGAATGAAATCTATATTAAATTATTTTATAACAATAGTATAGAAAATTCTTATCCATGAAAACATATAAAATTAAAATGCAGATATCAAACAATGTACAGATTTGAAAGAATTAATAGTATTAAATATTCTGTTTATGTAAATAGCTGTAAATCAATAATGAATAGAAATCATAATGCCAAAAAACAGCATCTTAGTAATAATGACGTAGCTATACACATGTAATGCAAATAAGAAATATGATAAAGAAATAATGAAGAAATGTAATTCATTATATCATACAAACTTGAAGCTTGTCTGAATAATGATTGGTTGACTACCAAATGATAAAACAGCCTTGTCCATAAGTGGATGAGATTTGACAAAATTTAAAGTCTGATCAGAGAGTGAATTTGAATCATTAGCGCAAACCTTTATAAAGGTAGCAAACATTCAGATATTAATTAAATACTCTAAACAGGATATAATCTTACTGCTGTAGTACACTCTAAAAGATATTAAATTTATTCATCATCAAATTGTGATATAAAAAACAATGCAATTATAAATAATATATGATAACAGCAAAGTTATAAATGCAGCAAGGTTTTATGATATTAAAGATAATTTGAAAACTACCGTTGAATATTTAAACTTTATTTTGATCAAGTTAATGAAACCTTAATATATTTTAAAATATCTATAGATTTGATGTCTTTATTTCAATACTGGCTAAAATGAAAATATATTTGCATGCTAATTCTATACAGGAGAATATATTAAAAGCATACAGAAACAATTTAAAGTCAAAGAATACAAGATCTTCTAAACACAACATCATATAATGCAAATAATGAACAATAATAATGAACTCTCACAGTATTTATTATCATTTTGTAAAAATTAACAAATCATTTTAGAACTAAAATATAAATTATAAAACAAATATATGATAATTATGAATTCAAATAACACTAGAATTTCAACATTAACAAAGTTGCAAGTTATATAATTATACGTTAAACGCTAAATAACAAAAAACATAAATATAATGTAACAAAAGTATCACTATATAATATACTATAACCTTGCCAGGATGTGGTACAGGAACATCAGATTCTCTCAGAGGAAGCCAGTTGGATAAAGCTGTTTTTTGTTCCTTGTACATTCCCTCAAAACTGGCAACAATATCTGACAGTTTGAACGCGCAAACAGCCGTCCCTCTCAAACTATTTCTAATCATAAACACAACTTATTTTGTACTATGCAATAAGAATAGAAACAACACTGATAATGAATAAAGAATGATTACAAAGTAGAAATTATTAGCATTAGAAGAAGTGTTATATTACTGGATAATATCTGAAAATAATAGAATTTTGATGATAATAGAATCTAGCATAGATTCTATTATCATCAAACTATTAATATCAGGATAGTCCAGAATATATAATAAAATCAAAACAACTTTAGAATATAGATAAAATTCTAGTGTTAAAAGAAATGATTTACAGGCATCATACCATGCATGAATTAAAATAATGTGCGCAACTAGCGCCAAATATTAAATCAGAGATCTTAACACAAAAATCTAATAATTTTAAACAATTTAAAAGAAATTGTTTGCGGATATTTATTAAATTGAAATATATCTAACCTTGGAGTTGAAAAAACTGCATATATCAGTTTCACTCCAGCTTCTAGAATCAATGTTGGAAAGACACTGCCAATACCAAGATCAGTTGTAGACTCTGCAAATAGATTACTGCTAATATACAGCATATTATACAAATGCTATAAATTAATATTCATACCAATATTTATATTAAAATTAATAGTGAAATAAAAATAATAAAAATGCGACTATAGTTTCAGAGTTATTAATTGTTTTACTTCAATTATTTCAATAATTAGCAAATAATTCCTGCAATATCAACCTTATTTTAATTTATATCACAAATAACTTTCAACTTCTCAAAAAATGCAAAATTAACAAAAAGTTAGACTAAAATTCTACATGTGATAATTGATAAAATATTTACGTAATTCATCAAAATAGAATGGAAAATCCCCTGGCAGTGAACAGTTAAGTCTGGCCTTGGAGAAGGAAGTCCAAGTGTTGCGTAGAACTCTTGCACCTCCCATGTCATTGGTGCAAACACGCGCAACACGAGAAAACACAGCCTTGTTAAATAATCAAAACAGAAAAACAACGCAATTTAAATAATTGGATCTGACTGTATGTATGGATGTATGGATGTATATATGTAAGTATGTATGCGTGCATGCGTACGTGCGTGCATATACAATCAATAGTCTGCATATACAATCGAGTCTATAGTCTGTGCATTTCTAACATAGGTTGTATATATTTAAACTATTTTAATATAGACTGTACATATACAATATAGACTGTACATATACAACATAGGCTGTGCATGTATAATATAGGCTCCTAGCAAAGAAGAATCATATACCCGCCACAACCTCCCCCCCCTGGAGAAGTTGAGTGGTTAGTTGTTGAATTTTATTTTATTACTTATACCAAAAACATTATTTTAGCATCTCCACCAGTGATTTTGACAGACTAACAATTAGTTATTTATAATTTACTACAAACTACTTAGAAGTACCTAAACTAGGTGTAAGATATATCAACTTATTTATTATAATATTTAGTGATAAAACATATTTATTTATAATATTTATTGATAAAACATGGCTAACTTTGCCACAGTTAATATTCTCAACAGCTGTCTCACTAAAAAAGAAGTAAACCCTGTCTTCATGTCCAAATGAACTAACAAAGTCTGGTTCTAAATAGCAAACACAACTCTACAATTAACAAGAACTTTCCTTTAATAGCCATCCTGCAGTTTATATAACAAATTATCTAATTATTATTTATTTACTTGAGTACTGACAGACATTACGTAATCAGCAATCTTTTTTCATCATCTGACCAAAAACTTTAATTAAAAAACACTTTAATTAAACTTGTAACTTATAAAGAAGTAGTCTTAAGCGTAGCTAAATAACTAAATCATTAAAAACTTAAAATAATATAATTAAACAATTTAAATTTATAGTTTCCACTTAATAAGTTGTTACATACAATTTATGTATAATTATTGTTGCTAAACTCTAATCACTTCATATCATATAGGATATTATAATATTAAATATATCCTCAATACATTATAGATATAATGTATTGAGGATATATTTAATATTATAATATCCTATATGATTAGTTAGTGCAAATATTTAGTATAAGATTCAAAACTACTCAAATGTAAAAATTAGACAAACAGAAACAAAAAAAAGCATGGAATCAAATTGATAAATATCTGTACCATATGCATTGTAATATGCCAGACTCAAATATTAGGCTAAATTGAGGATAAATACATAATAAAGCAGAAAAAGCAGTTTTCAATCCTACCATTTAGCCATTGTGAATCATATTGCTCTGTTCTCAATGGTCCGCTATAAAGTAGTGAATCTCTACCGCTGGGGTCAGCTACAGTAGCCGAATAGAGACGCTTGCCTGGAATATAATTATAACATATTTCTGAATTTGTTTTAATATATCACATGATTCACATCTCATACAAAAATATATTGTCAAAATTCATGTTTCTGCTACTTAAATAACATTGATGTTTAATAAATAATATCCAAAATTTGAAAAGTAACATCACAATTTTGGAATTGCGATGTTATTTAATTGATAGATAGATAAACAAAACATATAAACAAAATTGAAAGTGTAAATATATGCACAGACATTATTCACGATTGTCTACAATAATAATAATAGTCTGTGCACAAGTCAACTGTTTGCTATTGAGTATATCTTGTGCTGAATCAGCCCTTTCTTTTACTCAACCTTTCTGACCTCTGATTCGCTAATTCTTGTCTCATATAGAATTCAGAAACATTAAGCTAGTAAGCTTCATTTGTAAACAAGATTTTTAATTACCTGAAATTTTAGAAAATGTATTAAAACTTTTAAAGAAATTACCGAAATAAATTGCAGTACTGTTGTGATCTGGACTATAAGGACATCGAGCTATTCCAGACTCTTCATTTATCAGAGTATAACGCTTCTGTATTTAAGACAAAAACAATATAACAATTTTTTAAATAATACAAATAACTAAATAATAAACAAGTTAGAAACCAAAAGGTACGTATTATAAATGATAATGTTACCAGTAATAGCATATATCAAGTTAAAATTAGCTTACAATTAGCGCAATCATTGCAAAATAAAACAATTCGCTTCAATATTTATAACAATGCATTCAACTATAATGGACGATCGTCGATGCTATTTCTGATTTATAATTTTATGTAGTTAAAATATAGTTTATGGCATTAGCATGAAACTTAACTAATTGTTTGATTTATTTCAATAGATACCTGTCCAATCCTGTAAGTCCTACATAATGGGTGAAAAGCGTTTGTGCCACAGACAAGAATCTCTTCATTATTTATCCTTTCTATAACTTTAATATAATTCTGACATTCTATCTAAATACATTAATAACAAATCAGATTACACATGTATAAAATCTTATTTAATTATTCACTTTAAGATCAAAAATTTCAACAAAAATATAAAGAAATTAAAATAACTCCTAGTAGGCTTAACTAAGTACAAAATAATAATATTTGTTTATTTCATACCAAATACCTTTATTTTTTCCAATAGATTTACATAAACTAAATGAAAACAGACTTTGTCTTGATACTAATAAATATCAAATAAATCAAATTACAAAAATATGAAACTCACAAATGACTTCTCTCTCTGAAGATCCTGACACATCTGGATGTCAACAATATTAGATTGCCACGTAATTCTCTGTAACATTGAACATAAGTGAAATATAAATCAAAAATACAAAAAAGCAGCGGCTAAAAATCTATATTCCCAAAGCATCAAAGAATTGAGCAAGTCGTATCAGCTATCAATCAAGTCCACAAATTACATTTACAAGCAAGGAGCTTTATTACTTCAGATCTAACATGAAAACAAATATGAAAATGATAGAAGAGTGTTAATAATGATAAAAACAACCAAATTTTTGTTATTTGAACCGACAGCTATGGTTATAAAAGTAGATGAAAAAATGTAGTATTTCTAATATCACTGAGAGAATAAAATAAAAATGTGCAATAAAAGCACTATCTCATTATATTTCAAGTCACAATGATTATTTATTGCTGTCAGTTTTTAGTTCTGCTGTGTTTTTCATGTCTGGTAGAAATAATTGACAAGAACTGACAGAAAAATTAATAAAAAAGGAGATGGGAGAATGACCAAATGATAGTCAATTGTAAAATATCTAATTATATTTATTTAACATAACACTGGATATTAGCCAAATTGTATCATAATGTCATATTTCTCATGCATCTTAAAATAGTGAAAATACTAATTAATGCCTTATTCAGGATATAGATATCAAATAAAAAAGTGTAAAAATTACTCCAAACATATTGAACTCTAGATTTCAATGAAGTAATTTTATGAAAAAAATGTGCTTCCCTTTTTCAGCAATGTAAAAAACATAAAGCTAATGCGTTTAAATGTCTAACTTTCTTTTCCTCACTTATGAAATCTGATAACTCCATCTGAATGGTGGCCATAAGAATGGAAGAGGTTGTGATGATAAGAGGATTAATGAAAGAAAAGAAAAATTAGGCCTAGGCCTATATGTTGAGATTTAGCTTATTTTTATTGCTGAATTACTAGCAAGAATAACATTAACTACTATTTACAATTATATAAACAATACATACTGCTCTCGCTTCTGAAAGTGTCATCAAACTGATGTTATAAACAATATTTCTGAAACAAAATGACAAAATACTCTACACAAAGCATGACATTTTGAATTGGTAGGCTTACTGAACATCTTGAATTGGTAGGCCTAATTAAAGTAGAATATACTTTCTTATGCGCTGTGAGAAAGAACATGAATCCAGGATACAGAATAATACAAAAGCAAACGATAACACAATACTTAAGAATGCTTACAAATTAACATAAAGAATTTCATCAAACCTAGCACCAACGAGAAGAAAGTTTTTTTCAAAGTAAAACTGATGAAAGGAATTTGCAGTTGATTGATTTCCCTGATATCTACCAACAAAAATCTGAGTGTCCCGACTTTTCGCTATACCAGAACAAAAAACAAACTCTTCACAAAAAAATGAGCAACTTGAAACAATACAAGAGTCCCTAAGTTTTGGGAAAAACTCTAAACCCAAAATAACCTGTTGACACGGTAGCTTACTTTAAATCTGAATCCTCAGCTGAGTGAAGGGGAAATCATTCCTCCCTCTTTTTTCGATCCCCTTCCCTTTTGCCCTTCGTTGGCAAAATGACAGAAGAAGGAAATGGACACGCAACACGCCTCAACTATTTCCACGACGGAAATTGATTTCTTATCGTAGTCTTTCAGAACGATATCTGTTGCAGTACCAACTGTCACATTGAAGCAAAGGCTCGAAACAATCTCATCGTATCATCCTAACTTTCAGCTGACAGTAAATCAATGAAAGTTTCTAACAGCAGTTAATCAATCTGTTAAATTAACAGATTGATTAGATTTATTAACAGTTTTAAATAAATTAGCCTCCAATTAATAGTATATGCCATATATACTATTAATGGGAGGCTGAAGGAAATTGCATCTAACATTTTCATATTAATCTATGAGAAGTCACCTTTTAATTTCAAAATTTTACTCCGGCTTGCCTCCTATAAACTAAGTTTTTTTCAATGCCCTCCACCCCCGCCTCCCGCTTCACCCTCTCTCCCCCCGCCCCCCTCCCCCCCCGTCCTGTAATTTTTATTACTGTCAGCAGCTACCGCAGCTGGTCGTTTTCATGTCCACGCATTCGCACACATCCATTAGTGTGTAAATGTGAATCTACTTTCATTCAAATCAGTATTGAGGGATTACATTCACATTTAGATTAGATCCCACCGAGTATTTATACCTATCAGCCAATCCAATCTCACGCTGTCGTCTGTAGCAAACTATACCGCATTCATTAGATGGACAGACAGGCAGACCCCGGGTGGATAAATTTGACTATAATTATAGGATAGTTAGAATATTTATCCGATAGATATTGTGACAATCATAAACAGACCAAAGATATAAGAAGAGGAACTGGTGATGAAATGGTGATGATCTTTTCATACTTTTCACAATTCTAACGGGAAAACACAGGAAAGCGCATCCTCTCCGTTAAACTTTTCTTTATTTATTATCGTATCTATAGACTGTTTTATGTTAAGTTCAAAGTCAATTCTAACTGGGGAGAACCCCCCTACTCTAAATCCGTCGCCGATGAAAACATTATGCCCACACATGATACTGCAGATTTTTTATATCCTCTGCCAAGGATATAAACTAGGCTTAAACGCTTTCATTATAACAATACTCTGAACTAATTTCAACTTATTGTGGCCTATTGAGACGATCATAATGAAATATAATCCATCTGTTACTCCGTGTCGTTGTGACTAATATCGCATTTTTGGTATTAGATTATATGATTTCATGGCTTGTAATACCATTCATGTGATAGTGAATAGATTTTATGATAATATTGATTTGTTACTTTATTAATGTCAATCTACCTCAACTACTTGTATTAAAATCGACATAACTAAACTGAACATGAAAAAGTTATATATTATATTAATATACGTACTTTTAAACACGAAGCAAATATTGTCGACAATTATTTTGTAAAAACGCTTTATCTTTACAGACACACGATCGCTAAAGTCACATTAAAACAATTACTAAAGCGTTACATTAGAACAGGCAGCATTAGGGGGTCGCCAGGGCTGGTGTAAAGGTCAACCGATGTCTGTTTTTCACTGACGATCTTTTTTCACTCATTTACTCAGTCGCTGTTTTGCCTATATGCAATTTTTTAAATAATCACAGAATTTACTGAAAGACCGCATATAAAATCAATCAAAATGTACACAATTATTTGGTTGTCACCTCCTAGTCATGGTATAACCATGCCGGTCAAACACGTTTCACACTGGTGACTCGGTCGAGGAGCTCACCCCGGAGCTCGCCCCGGGGATGAACCCGGGGCGAGCCG
>JAQIXG010002240.1:0-18334 GCA_034700105.1 Oconnorella tubifera | reverse complement strand
AAAAACATTAAAGTATTTTTTGTTTGGCTTTTGTTATTATCTTTAGTTTTAGAAATGGAATTGTTATTTAATTTCTTCAAAAAACACAATCCGCTTTCAAAAGAAGCGGAAAATGCCGTCACACTAAGCGGAGTAAAAGTGCGCCTTGTTTGTCATTTCGAGTTGTCACCCTGAGCGGAGTCGAAGGGCGAGAAACATATGTGAGCGAAAATCACTTAATAGTCTCAAATAATACTTCAAAAGAAATATTTAATACTTCTCATAAAATGCTAAAGTACGTCGTCTGAAAGGGAATGACAGATACTGTCGTATTATAAGTAAATATATATTATATTTCAATCATTTTGGTTGAATGTGACATATCTTGTCTCTTTGAATTCCTTCATCATTTTATAGACTTTTTGCATTTAGCATCCTTAAAACCATATAATTAAACACCTAAGTTTCTTTTAATAAAAAATAATTAAGGTATTTTAAGTATAGGTCAACCGTTTTGATCCTGCATATTGGATATCTTGTCCAGTGGACTTTATTAGATTTGTATTGACTGTTTTCTAATTATTTATTATAATATTATTAGGAAGAAAAAGGAGTTAAAGGTTGAAGTTCCTGCTGTTGTCGGAAGTTCATTCAATGAATCATGCGTTGGAAATGCGGAAATGAATTTGAGTGTGACTAAAACAGTTACATCACCTACACAGAAAGTGACTCTGGAAAAGACAGAAAAGTCACTTCAAGCTCTCAATGATGACCATGAAATATCTAAAACTCTGGTTTGCATTTTCTATGTTATTTTGTCACTTGTATGTCAAATTTGAGGTCAACTAGGTTTAATGAAATTTGATTGAACAAAGTTTCACTCAGAAGCAATGTTGTACGTCTTCAATAATATTATTTTTGAATTTTCATTCACATTACCATTATGCTTCCTCTGCAATCATCCATTTTCAATATTATGGCCTGTGCACAGCTGTTCTCTGGTCATGTTTACAAATGAACAAGTTGAATGTATTACTTCCCAAAATTCTATGTGTTACTTTCTAGATGGATGATAGAAATTTAGAAGCTGTGAGTGCAGAGCCTTCAGTGTGCATTACAAAAGTATCTTCCAAGAATGTGGGCTTGTCTGATTGTCAGATGATTTCTATGACTTCGAAAACAGTGTTGTGTGAAACTAAATCACCACAATGTCAGCATGAAGAAAGTTTAATGAATATTTCACCAAGCCACTCCAATCATTGTAAAGTTGATATGCAGCCATTTGTTTCCTTGTCACCCTTGCCTCTGACTACGGGTGATAGTGCAAAGTAAGTTATATTTTCGAAATTCAAAATATTTATTTTTAAATATCACAGTATTATAATATAGTAAAATAGGCATACAATATTGCAAAGAAACTGTTTATCAGTTGGCATTTTATATTCAGTTATAATATTATTATTTTAAAACCCGTTCGAGGATGGGATCTAGTGCTTTTAAACTTAGAATTAAAATCGATTATTGAAAAAAATGGACCCTGATGTGATTTAAACACATACCGCTAAGCCACACAGTATTGTTTTGGATGAAACTTTATCGATTACTTCGCTTGCTGCATAACTTACTTGTTAGCAGCATTGCTCAAGCAAATTATTCTCTTAAATACTGTCTCTCTGTCTGGATGTGCTTATCTCTAGATGACACGATTCACTCGCTGCAGTCTCACTGCAGTCTGTTAGTGGTTCAGACATGGGCTGGGGCGGGGCTTGATGCGTCTTAACAATAGACTAGCCGCATTGTGCTATGCTTAGAGCTTGAACCTTGAACAACTATTGTTGAATTTTGCATATGGTAAAGATTTCATTTGACAAAGCCGCTGTATATTGTGAACACTATTCATTTGGCAAAGCTGATTGTTATACGATTGGGATAAATCAATTTATTATGATACAAATAAGCTGCTATATAAATTGCTAGTTTTTAAGAAAGATTCATTATTAATTTTTTACTTATGTTGCATTTGCTACACAATGCATGGCACTGGATAATTTACTAGTATATTAAGATTTAGAAACGTTGTTTGGTTAATTTTTACAAATTTTTTTAATTTTTGCATTATACATGCAATTTATTTGCACGGGATTTCAAGCAAGCAGTAACTGACTTTGTGTATTGATCTTGGTTTTTTGACCTTGTTGACATCAAGGCCAGGGTCTTTTCCAAAAGTCCTTGATCAAAGCTTTTCTGTTTTAGTCTAAGATCAAGGCTAAGGTTCTTCGTGTTTGAGGCCAGGACCAGATTTTCTACTTAATGAGGTCAAGATCTAGTCTACTATCTAATGAGACCAATATCAAGATGACGAGAGCGTCTCGTTTTAGAGAACTAACTATATGCATCAAAATGATGATTTGTTTGTTTGGTTGTATGTTTATGTCTTTATCCACAATATGGGCAATGTTCAACCTATCTTCACTATAGTTTGTGTGGACTCTTGAATCACACATGAAAAACCACCAGGCTGTATAGCGACTAAAATTTTGTACTGGTGTAAGTTGGGGGTATTGGAAAATGATTTAGTGTCCAAAAAAGTAATTTTTAATACTGAACAGGTTTTATGTCTTGGAGGGATCAATTATTTGGCATGTTGTTGGTTTGGGGGGGAGGAGGATTGCATGGAAATAGGCTTTCTCGCAAAATATTTTGCTGTTGTACATCATACATTTTCTTCTTTCCCTGTGGGTAACCAATTAATTTAAGACTGGGGGGGGGGAATATTTTGAGAAGATTTTTCTTGAACACAGTATTTGTAATTATTAATTTCTCTGCAAAGTCTAAATGCATCTCTTCGTCCAGATTTCTATCAGCAAAATTAAAGAGCCAAAAATAATTAAAAAAGAGTACCAAATTAGAAAATTTGAAAATTTGGTACTTTTTTTAACTAAATAAAAATTTCAAAAGATGATAATTATTCATTTTGATCACATTGTTTTTTCACTAATTTGCTTTTATTTTTCATTGTTATAGTAATCCCTTTCAACTAAAAGACACTCCACTCCACCTATATGAAGCAGAATTTTTTTTAATTTGATTTGACACAGACAATATCTGGCATCATTTATACGCCAACAGTATTAATAAAATTGAATTAGAATTGCGCTAGTGAACCTGTAGTGCAGCATTTACTGAATTACTAGTTAACTCGTAGATGGCGTCCCGCAGGATATTTTTTAACTATTAGTTAATTCATAGTTAGCGGTCAATGTGTTAACAGATTATTTAATTTATAATTAATTGGGGTCGTTTTTTCAGGTAAGTTTTTTGTCCTGGGCTGTTCTGACGTGCCACGTATTTTGCTATTATACCTAATTATAAAATGTGATATTTGCTACCTATTCTATTGTTGTTAAATATATATATTGAATTCTTTATTAGATTGTATTATGATCAAGTATTATAAATGTTCATCATATAAATATTCTCTTGATTGACAGTTATTATATTTACTGTTTACTTTTCATTGATTGAATCCTTTCGGATATCATCGACAAGCTGCAAAAATCGCTTTGTTTTGTCTTCTGTTAAGTATATATAGCGATAGCAACTGCACTCCACGATACTGCTTCGTAAAGTCGCTGTGGTGTAGATGCACCTTTACACTGAACACGCATTTTCATAAAGAATATGTAAACTTTACAATAATTATATCTTTGTTAGTGGAGTTTTATATATGAAAATCTAATAATTTTGTGACATTCAAGATGATGTGAAATACTTTCGTTTTCTTTCTACCCGATGGAATTTGCTTGATTCAGAAAGCATGCCGGAGTCTGCAGTTTGAATAAACTTTAGCCAGAGTTAATTCAGGAAGCCTTGTTAAGATGAAATTTGAATAAATTGCTTCTCTTTCAGGTAGAGAATGAATATGATGTTTGAATGAATATGAACATACTTAGAGCTTTATCGATTTCACATTTAACTGATTGTGCTGATTACTGATTGTGCCTATTATGAGAACTGCCGATTGTGCTGATCGTGGAGCCGATACTGATTGTCTACAAAAAAATTTGCTGTGTAATTATTTATTTTCACTGACCTATTAATGCTTGTAATATCAATGAATATTTATCTGCAATGGCATAGCCTGGATTTTACTAAGGGGGGGGGGTGCTCGTTGCTTTTAATTAGTTACTATTCATTTTTATTTCATCAATAATTACTTATTAATTTTATTTAATAATTGTTTTACTTCTAATTGGGGGGGGGGGTGGGTGGGTTTGTACTAACCCTCACAACCCCGCCCCCTGCTGATTAATTAAAGTACTATATGACGCAATATTGAAAGAAGATAAAACTAAATGACTGACTAAATAAACACAGCTGTAACAGTCGCTGACTAGAAAAACCGCTGTAGCCTTTAATCAATGCCTCTACGTCAACGACATTGATCAAAGGCTACAGCGATATCTAGAGAGAGATAGAGAGAGAGTTACTTTTCAATCTTATTAATAATACTGAATATAACCTCTCTCTATTTTTCTCTTTCTCTCTTTCTCGCTCACTCTCTCAAAGAAAGTTGATTTTTTTAAAAATACACAGTCGGCACCTGCACTGATTGTGGAAGCCGATTGTCTTCATAATCGGCCCGATTGTGAATGTTGCCGGTTGGTAAGGCTCTTTTTATGAACTGTGAATTATGACATAATTTAATTGATCTGTAAACTTGATAAACTTGTGAGTTTAATTGATAAACTTATTGAAAATTGTTTTTTAAATAGCATATTTATATAATAATTTTTCATAATGTTTGAATATTTACAGACATTCTTTAAAAGGAAATTTTGAAAACGAAGAGTTATTGGTTGACTGTACTATTGAAGATCATTTGTCCTGTGTTGAAAAAACTTCTGTTTCTAATTCTGATCGAAGATCTTCAGTTGCCTCTAAAGCAAAGCTAAATGTTGCTCGTCTTTCAACGTCACGACGTATATCTAATGCTGCTGGTGCCTATCAACGATCTCTCAAATTGAAAGCTGTAAGTTAATAAGTTATAATTACAGTGAAACGAGGTTATAACAAAATGCGAAAAATTGGCGAACTTGTTTTGCTACTATAGAATTTTTTTTATACAAACTAGTAAACAAAGCTTTAGTTTTGAATTTTATGCCATTTGTCGTATTTTGGATAGTAAATGAGCATTGGATATGCACACCTTAAGCATTAATTTTAAATTTGTCACTGTTGCTTGATATGATGTTGATTTTAACAAATGCAATAACAAATGCAACTTGTTAAAAATTTGTTTCATATAATTTTGTGCGTTTTTTCAAGATTTGATTAGTTTATTTTTTACATTGGGGTCATTCAATGCTAACTCAATTTTGGAAAAAGTTCCCGGGTAATTATTTTTGATTTGGCTGATTTTTACCTAGTAATCCATATTATTCTGACATATTATTCCCAAAATCTTAGTTCTCTCTTTCTATTGGTTCCTGAAATATCAGAGGTTTTATCAGAGACAGACTAAGGGGTCTGCCGTTTTTTGTCGCGTTTTTGAAACGCTGTTATAAGCAAGTTTGCCTCTTTGTATCTTTGCCATACAATTAACTACATGGACCAGATTGCTACCATATAGTATATTTTTGGACTCTATTAGCATTCAAGTGGAGCATCCAAAAGGCTTTGAAATGCAGTATTTAATTTATTTCAAGTATTTTTTGACAGAAAAGGCAAAATAAATAAATAAAATGCCTAACATGTGTATGCTGTTGGCGTCTGAAGTTGGAAATAGCCGTATATCGTCAATAAGAAAGAGATTGTAGGCTCAGATCAGAACTGACAGAGGGTATTTTGTTATCTACTCTATCTATAGTATTATGCTCGTAAATTGACCCATTTTATAAAATAAAATCAGCAAATTATTTTATAAAAAAAATCAAAAAATTGTTAACTGCTTTATTATTGAGCTGAGGTTAAATTGACATTTGAAATTTTTTTGTAGAAAGTTTACAACTTTTGAACAAATTGAGATATCAAAGTGAAATTTGTAATCTATTACATTCTATCACCTGAATTTTTGTTTGAATTTTTGTTTGCAATCCTTGTTTGAACTGTTTTTTAAACTTTCATTAACCGTTTTTAAATTTGATTGCTTACAGATTAAATGTTATTATTTGGTCAAGGAAAAAAAAGTGAAATTTGGTAGTTAGATTTCCTGGTCTACAAACTTACAATATTTTGAGAATAAATATTTATTTTTGGCTTAGTTATCGCAGAGTTGCTAGGGGGTTATTTTTTTGGCTCATCTTGTATATATTTTTAAAATAAAGTCACAAGGAACAAAATATTGTAGTGACTGTCATTAAATGGTAATAGTGCGTCATAGATTTAGATAGAATTGGCTAAGCATGTATCAAAATTATTTTCAGTACCTATTGAAGGTGATCAAAGAACAAAAATAGTCTACAAATGAGCATGTCTCCGATGCGTTATGAATTGTTTTTGTCAGTGTAATAGGTTTAAAACACTACTTTCAAAACACTACATCCGGTTGTTGAATCAAGTTTCAAAACACTACCTGTAATTTTAATTAAAACACTCCCCCAGAGTGTTTTAATCAAAATTAATTATCGATACTCTAGTGGTTGGCGTATCGATAATTAGTTAAAGGATCTAAATTACTTTGGCATAGTTCAAGTAATTTTGTATATTCTATGATATTCTGTATTTAATTTTTTCGTTATCTTTGTGTTTTATATTATTTTAATTCATAACAACTACGCAAAAATTTGTTTCATAATAAACCCTGTCTCAATGTGTGATTATGCCTCCAATGTACATTTTTCAATGCAGATTTGTAGATTCGAGTACTTTTTGTAGCTGTTTATTAATGTTTAAACCAAACAGCCAATAATTTGATGCGAAAACTCTTCAAAAACTTCAATTATATATATGAATTTTATTCGCAAAAAGCAGAAGATACATAGCACGTAAATATAAAGATAGAATGTAAAGACATAAAGCACGTAAGTATAAACAAAATAATCATACAATCAAAACGCATTATAGATCAGCATGTAGTAAATATAATAATCACAAAGTCGTAATAACACAGCTGCATGTTTATATAGATTCTCTCGTAGCTGCACTCCATGATGTCAACAGTAAACTTCATTGCATTGCTATAAGTTTAAAGTCTTCATGCAGAATTGTTTTCATTTTAACAACAGAAAAAGTTATTTTGCAATTTTACTGATTAAAAATGGAATTAAAAGAGCCAGTCCTTGAAAATTTCAACATAATGTTTTTAAACGAATCATTGCAATAATCATGGGATAACATTCTTTTTATAAAAGTTATTTGATGAAAATTTACAATGTGCCACACATCAAGTCGGTTAGAGAAACAAATCACTTTCTTAACACTCTCCCATTTATTATACATAAATATTTTTCTATACACAGAATTCCATCAACTGTTTATTTCTTTTATAACAGAAGTTTTAAGATTTAGACAATCTAATGCATACAGTAAGATAGGTAAATAATGACTTTCCATTAACTGCAGCTTTACATGCTCGCTTGTATATCTACATTTAGATAATATTGAATTTACTGACATGAAAAATTTACGTCTCGTTTCTGTCAAATCAATGTTAACGCAATTACCAGAACATATGTAGATTCCCAGATACTTAACCTTATCCTCCCATTTAAGTTCAATACCATTGAGTGTAACGTTAGCAATTTTACTATTTTTGTGTGAACCAATGACAAGGCATTTTGATTTGCTGCTATTAAATGTGTATCAGAGATTGATAAATCTTTAACTTTAAAGTTATTTTAAAGTTAATTATAGAATATTGAAGAATAGTCTTAGAATATTGTTTGTTTTTGTTTTTATACTTTACTTTTGTCTGAGTTTACTTTATAACATTTTCAAAAGCTAGTTTGTTTTAAATCTCAAAGCAATTCTGCTTAAAACATGGGAGTAATTCAAAACATGGACGACGTTTAGAAATTTCAGTATATTTTGAGCCTCATATAGTGGTCCGTTAAAGTTTGGGAAGCACTGTTCTATACAGCTGTGAGGCATTTCAAGCTAATATATATTGTTTTAAAAGACATTATTATCCTATTTTGAAAAAATGAAATTGTCGAAACTTTATTTCAGCAAGTTGATTTTTCGGAGGATTATTGATGATTTTATACTGTAAATTACAGTACAGTATAAAAGTTTTGCAAATGAACTTTTGAAAACTTGATTTTCACGAAAATTATATGAAACATAAAGTTTAAAGCATAAAGCATAAAGTTTATGATTTTTTTCAGGCATAAAGTTTCAGGATTTGCAGTTTCTAAATATAGTTAGTCTAAAAATAACTGTTCTAAAAATGTTTCCGCCATTTATTTATTAGAATGAGACATTTTTTTATTAGAAGTTAATAGTTTGAGCTGTTATAGTGTAACGAAAATGGCCTCTTACTCATTTACTCACTCACTCTCTTACTCATTTACTCATTTATTCATTTACTCTTTTACTCTTTTTGTTGTATAAGATGCGTTTTTCTAGGTTAATTACTTTAGGTTCTGTAGTAGATTTGTTTAACCAGCTATAAATTTTTCATTAGGTGAGATAGACTCTAGCTAATCATTGCTATACATTTTGCTTAGATATTTTAATTTGATATCTTAATTTGATACCTAATACTTTTTAGTATGATATATTTCACCAATTTCGAGATCAGTAGCATGTCTTACTTACGGGACACTCATGAAAATCCTATAGTAAAATTAGGGAACTCTATAACTTTTTAATACAATAAGATATTTTAATTTTGTCTGAAGTTTAAACTGATTATATTAGATCCTGCCATTATCTTTAATTGGACTAAATATTTTCTGTATACATCAAGAAATAAAGATGTGACAAAAATAATGAAGTATTGTTCACTTCTTTTTCAGAAGCCCATGTTAATTTCTCATAGACAACTTTATATTACTAGAACTTATGAATGCTTTAATTTAATTGAATTCTGTAAAGTAATTATGATGTCGGAAGTCATTACCTTTACTCCTATGTTTCATTTTTAGCTGTAGAAGATAAAATAAAGATTTAATGAGGAGATATTGTACAAAAAATGGCTCCAATGTTAAAATCGCATAGGGAGGCTTCTAATTGTTATAACATTTCATTACAATATCATATTTATATTTTGATCAGTTGAATATTACCGCGCTGTCGTTATCTTTAATTTGATATATTATTTTCATCTGTACGATGTAAGATGTAAGTATAACATTTATTTCTTGTTTAACTTTATTGATGCCTATGTTAAATATCCATAGGATCATTAGGTTCTCTCAATCCACTATAATTTTCTCGTCAGTATAGTTAAAGTTTTATCAATCTCTGATACACATTTAGTTGTAGTATTGTCCTTTATTTGAGACCTCTTGCTATTATTTCTATTGTATAAATCTCACTTGATCTACTTACGCGACAAACATGTTAAATAGCATAGGGATGATTAAAAGCATTCTAACTTTTGAACGCGTTATGACATTTATATTCTGTGAACTATACTACATTGAGATTTTAATTATCTTTCATTTCATTTGTTGTTTTTATATGAAATAAGATAAATATTTTATTAAACTTTTCATTCTGACCAATCAGAAGGCTAGTTACTTACCCGACATTTTGGCTATAGCCTGTTAGTCTCAGGAAAGGCTAGCGACTGTAACGTTAAGAGAGTACGAGTTTAGACTTGGTACTGGAAGAAGCTCTTGTAGGCCTAGGAAGCTTGTAGGTCTTGTAGGATAGGAAGCGATATTACAAGCATGTAAAGCTTTTATTTTATATG
The DNA here is from genome assembly GCA_034700105.1 of Oconnorella tubifera. Taxonomy (NCBI): domain Eukaryota; kingdom Metazoa; phylum Annelida; class Clitellata; order Enchytraeida; family Enchytraeidae; genus Oconnorella; species Oconnorella tubifera. The sequence continues at coordinate 8,493 of JAQIXG010002240.1, read as the reverse complement.
AGATTTATGTATAATAACACTGATCTTATAATATCAATGAGTGTTGAGTTCATTACTTTACTTACCTGACATTTACATTCTTTACAACTTTGCCGCAGAAAGTTTTTGATCTAATATTTTTCATAGCAGACTATTTTTCCTCAAAAGAAAATTTAGTATTAACATTACAAATATGCAGTTTAATCAATAATTTAACGTTCACTTCAAAGTTGAGAAGCTATTGAAGAAAATGATGCAAAGATTATCTTTCTATCATGTATGGCTGTTGAGATATTAATATTTTTTTTTTTTTTAAAAATACCGAAAAGTCTTGGAAATTCAGAGCCATAACGTCACGCATCGTCCAGTAAGTAAAGGGTTAAGCTTCTTGTTAGTTGGCTGGCTGGCTCACTGTCAAGTGGGTTGGCTGAGAGTAGTCAGTGGCTGACTGGCAGGCCAGTGGAGCAAGTGGCCTATTGGCTTACTTGTTAGCTAGCTGGTTGACTGACTTCTAGGTTAGTTGCCGGACTGGCTTTCTGATTGGATGATTGGTTGGATGGCTCACTGGCTGGTTGAATGGTAGATTGGATCACTGACTTCTTGCTTTTCTGATGATGGGTTGGCTGTTTGGTTGATGAACTGACTAGTTGGCTGATTAACTAGCTGGCTATTTAGCTGACTTGTTGACTTTCTGCTTAGTGAGTGGTCGGAAGCTGATTTCTATCGGTTAGTTACAGGCTGGGTGGCGGGAGAGATGGCTAGCTGACTTGTTGGCTGATTGGTGTCAGGCTGATAAGACTACATGTTAAGTTGACTGACTGGCCTACTGGGCTGGCTCGCTGAATGCTGGGGACTGACTGGCTAGCTGGATGACTCATTACCCATCTTTTTAGCTGGCTGGCTAACTGTACAAGTGGCCATTTGACTGAATAGCTGTTCTCTCTGCCCTTCTGGCTGGTTAGCTCTTAGACCAATGATAAACATGACATGGCCTGCTTATATATCCACTGTATATAGATTGACGTCGTGGACGTGGTTTTAAATCGCCATAGTGGTCCTCATTAAACAAGTTATTATTCTTCTAAATATTTTATTAATTTAAACACATCAAAATTATATAATATTTTCATATAATATTGTTAATATTAAAAAATATTTAATTTTTTTATTTTGAATATAATATTATGATATTTATTATTTATTATATTATTAATTCATGATGCACTGATGTAGTGGACATAATAAAACAAGACCGCTTCAAAAAAATAGCCAGGTCTCGTGCCTTATTTAGATTGGTCCAAGGGTTAGCTTACTGGATTACTGGCTAACTGGCTGGCTGGTTGGCTGTGTGAGAGAAAGAGAAGCTGAATCATTAAGTAAAACTGGTTTACAATTGGATATAATACAGTATGATGCATATTTGAACAACCCCCTCCCCCCTTCATTATTACTACTTTCAAATACTTGTACCATTATCATGCAAATAAATAGTAGATCAAAATTATTCTATTTATCAAATTTGATACAATTATTTGATTGCAGATAGTATTCCAAATTGTACATCCTTGGATTCGATTGTTGGTAGAAAATATCTACCTCTTTGTTTCTTATTTTCTTATATGCGAAGGAGATCATATAGTCTTTGAAAATAAATGAAGTCAAATTAATAGTTACTTTTTGTGTTTTGCCAGTTTGATATTGGCAGAGTTCTGTTCTGAAGTTTTCATACTGTTTTAAATATAATAATATATGTATTTGTTCTAGTCTACAATTCAGTCTTCTAGAATTGCGTCTGGCAGGCTTTATGCAGCTGATAGCCCGATAAGAAATACAAGATCCAAGACTCGAGCTCAGCATGAAAAGTTAGTAGGTTGTCTAAATGATACCATTGAAGAAAATAGCAGTATGCCACTTCAACCAATTCGCATTACTCGATCTAAGATAAAAACAATCACAGCTTCTGAGGCTTCATATTTTGAACTTCCTCCAAAGCCACTGGTGGATTTACAGATTGAAACTTATGCGAGTTGCACAACAGGATCAAATGAGGGATTGCATGAGAGTGACGATTCTTGCGCTACGAAGTCAAATGAAGTTGGCACTAGATTGAAGTCTGCAAACAATAGAGAGTTTAAGAAACCTGAGTCTGTATTCACACCAGGCAGAACCAGAAATATTGGGTTTGTTCAGTAATTTATAATTTATGATTAATCTATATCAAATTCTAGGAAGAAATTTTAATTGGTCATGTTGGTGGAACGTAGTATTGCTTATGATGGTAGAAGTTCAAATATTTGTTTATGATATACTTTTAAATTTTGGAAAGGGGCAGCAGTAATGAGTGACTTGATGCCTATGAAGCTGGTGCATGAAAGCATGTGTTAAATGCATGGCTCATCGGCTGAATCCGGCTCAATTCATCTAAAGATACTTTTTAATACTTTTTAATAATAAGAATACTTTTTAGTTTTTGGAATGTGTAAAGTCCATTCATAGTTGAGCAATGAATGGACTTTATAAATATTAATTTTATTCAAAAATTCTCTAGTCATTTTATAAAAACTATGCCGATTGAATCGAGCAGACTAAAAAATTGATCATGCCCCTTTAATAGATTTTGTAGGACATTTGCGAGAAAATATTGGTATCTTTATAATCACTCCTTAATTCTTATAAGTACTAGTAAACAACCATCAAAACAGTGTTTTACTCCACACACCAAGAGTTTCTATTGCGATCGGTGCAAATAAATAGTCCCCTGACTCCGTTAGCTCTTGGTATTTCTTAGCTTTGTTGACTTCAGCTGCCCGAGCAGCTGACCCCGCTGCCAATGAAGATTGGTATTTTTTTATTTAATATTTGCAGTGCCAGAGTAATGCAGCTGCAAGACATTTTGTGTAACGATGCAGCTTTTGCTCTAAGGCCTTCACCAAAACAGGTTACACCGAAAATAGGCAGCACTCAAGCACGCTCTACAAAACGCAATGTTGATAATGTATGTATGCTGACTTGTATATATGTATAGCATAGCCAATCATGTTATGATATTAGCTTTTTAAATAAAGGTGTAACAGAAATGTTCTTGTATAAAAAGTGGTGTAAATCAATGATAATTTTAAATTTATGAAGTCATAGGTTAAGTTTTTTCTTTTGTTATTGTATCATAACAATGATTCCTTCTAGAGGCCGACCGAATTTCAGCTTCGGTTTTGGCGCCGAAAGTGTCCATTTTGCGACTTTCGGCCGAGTTTCGCCGATCAATTTATGCACAAACGATTTCTTTGCTACTGTTAGCACTTGTTACATTGTTTAAGCTCATTAATTAATGTATTTTTAAATACGATCAATCATAACAATGTGGTTACAGCTTTTTCCTTAAACGAACAGCTATGTGTATAGTAGAATTTTTAAAGTTTTAAAAATCTGCGATATCTATCATATCATATCATATCTGCTATAGTAGAATTTTATGCTATTTTATTAATTTGTCTCTACTGTGCTTTTTAGTTGGCTCTTGCTGCAGTTACACCAAAAAGAAATTGTTTGGACAAGAAATACTTTAACAGTGAGTGAAAACTTATATTTAATATATTTATATCAATTTAAGTTGGATGAAGCATGACTAAATTTGTTTTAGTGCCAGGTGATGCTGTCTTTGCATTACCAACTAATATTATAAGGAATGTTGTGGTGTATTTTTCAGCACGAGTGTAGTCACTAGGTAATTTAAAATGTAATGAAGAGTGCCTTCAGTTTAATTTTGACTGGATACAGGTTAAAGTTAAATGTTTAATTTTTCTGTGGTCAATAGGGTGACCATATATACCTCTGTGGCCATATATACCTTTGCGACCATATAAACGTTTGTGACCATATAGACATGTGTGACCTTAGATATCTGGGTGACCTTGGAGACCGTGATGATCATATAATCCTGGGTGACCGTATAGATCTGTGTGACCGTATAGACATGGGTAGCCATGTTGATCCGGATTTTCAAAGTGTTGCGAGGTTGACTGATGTGATTAGACTGACATGGATGCCCAGACAGACCGGATGGACAATGATCATGCTGAGCCAAATGATCATACTGACCGAAATCACTAGATTGACTGGAAAAAACTACGAACCAGGGTGGTCATATTGACGTAACGGGGGGGTGACCAGAATAATAAATGACTATTTAAGGTTTACGCACTTGTCACTTAGATGGTCTTATGCTCAGATTATTTGTGCAAATTATAATTAATTCCTTATTATTCCCAGGTCTCCACATCATCCATTTAGATTAATATTTTCTTGACTCAGATGATTAATTTAAGTTGTACTCTATGAGTATCTTAATATTCTTTTTAATAAAGAAAACATTTTTCTTTTTCATTTTTCTGTGGTTTATTTTATTATTTTGAGCAACAAATAAATATGTTGTTCAAAAGAATACATTATATTTGAATCACCAGCACAACCCCGAATAATATTATAATATGATCAATATGGATAAATTAAATTATAATAAAGTGCTAACAAAGCATTCCGTGGCATTGAATAGCAATATTTATTCAAAATAGCTAAACCTTTAGCCACTCTGAGCGAGACATAATCTATACGCTTTCACCAGTAAAATTTTGAATAAATAAATATTTCGAGAAGTTTTGTACTTTCAACTTCTCGTAAAATATTTCTATCTATATGAGAAAAAGATTCAGTAAATTCACTAAAAGTTAGTAGATTCTTCAATATTTATAGTTTTTTGACTATAAATATTGAAAATAACTTTTGTAGATATAGGATTTTTTAGTTAAATATATTGTTTTGTGCTATTTTTATCATTTATCTTAATCGTTATTAACCCATGCTTTAACTATGTCACCCAGATGTTTCACTGCATCATAAGCCAACTATGATAAAGAAATTGTTTATAAGCCCTTTCAAAGTTATTTTAGTTTTTGATAAAACTACAAGAATTTTGTTCATATGTTGAAAATTGATGATTACCTGCTGCTGGCACATTCACCATTTGTGGTCAGATTTATGCAGTGATCATTTTTCATTTGGATTTCTTTTTAGTCACTTCAATAATGAAATGTTTGATTAACCCTACTACTATGCGGTCAATGCTGACCCCAGCTGAACATATTACACCAAATACTGTTAAAATCATGTAAAAACAAATGAAAATTGTAAAATATATTGGTCATAGTATACTGAACTATTTTCACACCTCTACAGTTCTCATTTCATAGTTCAAGGACTTTTAGTTCCTAGAACTTTAAGAATTTCATAATTCATTATTCTCATTGTTAATGGTTCTACAGTTTATATTCTCAACCTTTAGAGTTTCTAGGTCATAATATTATGTTCTAAATTATTGGGTATTAGTTTCCTTCGTTTACAGTTAATTATTCATAATTATATAGTTCAACGGTTCCAGTAAACAGTTCTATCGATTCTTTTCACACAATGTCATGTGGCTATGAGATGATTATTGTAAATGAGAGCAGAGAACCTTGCTCGTCTTACTGCAAGGCTTTATATCTTAATCGTCATCATAATTGATCAAAAGACAAACATTGACTATCATCTGGTCATCCTTTTTGTTGTGAAGGTTCTCCCTAGTTGGTCAATAGTGTCTACACCAGACTTTCTGGAGTTGAAATCCATTATCATGCTCCACAAACATTCACATGTCTTGTACCTGTTATGCATATACCTGGTGGTATATGCATAACAATCCTCCTATTAGGTCTTTCAAACGTAAACAGTGTGGTGAATGATATCATATTTTGTCACCATCTCGGACATATGATTTTGTACAACTTGATCTGACCAACTTTCACCTTTATCATCCCCTGTCTCTAATGTATTGCTTTTCAAGTTATCAACTTTCCTATCAGCAATTGACAGTGAACAATCATTATTGTCATCTGCTATACCTTTAGCATCAATTATAATTAATCATAAATCTTCGCAGTAGTAAAGTACACGGCTTTTGCCATTATAATAAGTTCAATAAATAATTTTACAATATAACATTATCTGAAATTAAAAATTACAACATTACTAGAAATTGTTGTGACAATGAAAAAGAAATAATATTATATTAAGAAAGTTGCTTAGAGAAAAATTTCAGCTAGAAACAATACGAATACTGCATTAAAGTATCTGGGGGACAACGCTGACCCCAGTGGTATTTTGTATCAAATCAGAGCTGGAGCCCAGGCAAAATATCAAAATAAAAATTTAAATATGCCATCATGAAAAATAATAAAATTATGGCCCCTAGCTAATCTCTTATGATAGATATCGCAATTTGAATTTTTTTTCTTGGGTCAACATTGACCCCACGGTATTAGGAGTTCTTGTTTAACTTATCAAATCAAAAGTTAAACTGTCAATTAATGGTAGGAAAAGTGAAGGCCGAGCGATTAATTTGAAGTTTTGTTTCAGGCAAGCTTATATTTATATAGAACTTTATTTGCATCAAAGCAGTGAACAACATAAGTATGTCCTCCAAAAAATACATCAAAATAATATAAAAATAAAAGTCAGCAGTTAAGATTAACCTAAGTACATTTACAAAATAATTAAATAAGATAACTCATCAATCAAATTTTTGCAATATTTAAAGCTTAAGACTTCAAACTGATTAAATACACAAACAATGATCAATTACTCAAAAACACTATATTCAATTACTTTTCCAAAATATCTACGTATACTTCTTTCAACATGATTTAGTTTATCAGATAAATTGCAGTTATAATTTTGTAAAATACAACTTAATTCAGTCTTAGCTAGAGCTTTACCGATTAATCGGCAGCATTCACAATCAGGCTGATTGTGAGAACAATCGGTAATCGGCTGCCACAATTGGTGCAGGCCCGATTGTTTATTTAAAAATTGAGATAGCAGAGAGAGAGAGAGAGAGAGAGAGAGTGAGTGAGAAAGAGAGAGAGAGAGAGAAATAGAGAGAGCGAGAGAGAGCGAGAGAGAAAGAGATAATTACATTCAGTTTTATTATAGTTAGCCTACAATAAGACTGAATATTATATATATCTCTCTCTCTCCTTCTCATTCTATCTCGGGACACCGCTGTAGCCTTTGATCAATGCTGCTAACTTAGCGGCGGTGATTAAAGGCTGCAGCAGTGTTTATAGTCAGCGGCATGCATCAAAGGCTACATGATAACAGTGGTGATTATTTAGTCAGGTCCTTGATATTCTTTCAATGTTGCATCATGTAAGTATAGTTAATCATCCGAGAGGGGGGGTGGGGGGGTTGTAAGGGTTATTGACCCTCCTTCCAATTAGAAGTAAAAATATTAAATAAATTTAATAAATAATACTAAAATAAAAGTTTATAATTATTAATTATTAACAACGCACTTAGTGCCCCCCCTTAGTGAAATCATGGCTGCGCCATGCAGATAAATATTAATTGATATCACAAGCATTAATTAGATCAGTGAAAATAAATAATTACACATCAAATTTTGTTTTAAACAATCGGTATCGGCTTCACAATTGGCAGTTCTCACAATCGGCATAATCGATAATCGGCACAATCGGCTAAATGTGAAATCGGTAAAACTGTAGTCGTAGCATATACATTTACAGAATTAAATATACTACATTTATTTGTCAATAATTTAAATAAGAATTTAATTCTTTTTAAGTCATGTAAACAGTTCAGAGGCAGATGACCAGAGAAAAATTGGCACGGTGTAATGACAAAAGTATCATAACAAGAAAAGATTTTCAGGAACGCTCTATTATAAGCCAAGTTTAGTTTTAGTCATTGTATCTCGGCACTTGGAATACACAGCGCTTCCAACCCATGCATGAGTGTCGGCAGGAAATACGCCTGAAATAATGATAATATAAAGCAGCGAAATAGTTTTCCAGCAAGCAGATTTATGCCAAGATATGAAATATTATCACAACAAGCAATAATATCTCTTCCAACAACAATATTGGCGCATTGAATCTAAGGCATATATGCATACAGGATGATTTTAATGTATGAACCGACATATACAATAAATTAAATTGACATAAACATGTCAGTCATCTTCTGAAGGTCTACAACAGACGTAGAAATTAATAATAGACCATCAGCATATAAAAAGCATTCATACAACATCTTTTAATATAACATCTCAATTTACTATTGGCCAGTTGTATTAAAATCTTATTTACATAAATGGCAAATAAGAGGGGGGATTAAACTCCACACTTAAATGCTACCCCTGCTGATAAATGCTTAAATTGTGAATACCTTGTAGAACACCGATGAGACTTTTATTTGTATCATGATACTTTAACTAGTATCATGATACAAATAAAAATATACCTGTGTTGGTGGCAATTGCAATGCTCGGTGGCATTGCAATTGCTACCAACACAAGTATATTTTTATTTGTATCATAGTACTAGTTAAAGTATCATGATACAAATAAAAGTCTCATCGGTGTTCTACAAGGTAGTGTCCTTGGATCTATACTCTACTTAGTTT
>JAQIXG010002239.1:0-18335 GCA_034700105.1 Oconnorella tubifera | reverse complement strand
TTTTAAATTTAAGAATTTTAATTTTCTTAAAATTTCTTAAGTTTCTTAAAGTTACGTAATCCTTGCGTGAATGTATAAAACGGGCTTAACACTGTAAACATTGTACAACAAGTCTGTGAGCAAGTCTCTCTTGCTATTATATGACTTGGTAGCCAGCCGTCAAATCTGCAAGCAATTGTCGCGCTATCAATCATCATCAACGAAGCATTAAATCCATGTGTAGCCGGATCATAATGAAAAATATAATTGAAGAAGATCAGTTTTATAATAGAAATCTTTGACGACTTTGTTTATAAGAAAAAAGCAATTACTAATGAAATAATTAGATGCCATAAAATTTGAGTCAATAATTACAAGTACAGGTTTATAGGAAATATAATTTATATTAATGAAACCTATTATAGTAATGTCATAATACGCGCAAATTTGTAAAATTGTCAATGCGACATCTATTGCATACAATAAATCATAAATGTAATATTTAATTAAATTTCTATAAACCTCTTAAACTGAACACAATATTTGTGATTATAAATTTTTTGTTTTTTTTAATTAATTTTAGACGTTGCAAGGAATGTGTAAATTAAATAACAATACACTACCTTCGTATACATATCAGTGATTTAGGTTTTGATTTTCACTAAAATAATAATGTTAACAATGCTGTAATTATCCTAGGCCTGCAAAATGAAGATTTAGTTACAAAATTTCTTTAAACTTCTAAAAAAATTTGTGACAGACGTCATCTTAATGCAACATTAAGATGACAACAGTTCTCTTATCTTGTCTCACGCTCCAACAAACAGAAATATTATCACGAGATAATTTTTTTTATTCCAGACCTATATGAGTTTGTCGCTTCTCACAATATTGATAGCATTAAATTGGAGTGTATTATTGCATTTTCGGCCATTTATTTATCTAGAAATACAGCATAAAATGCGGTATTTGCCTATAATTTAACCTGGCTGCATGTAAAAGTAAATACATTTCCTAAAAGTTAAAACAAAGAGAGAAGTGATCAGTCAATTATTTGTTTTGTATTCATTCGTTATAATGTTCACTATGCTCAGCATTTTAAAATTATTTCAATGCTATTTTTCTAGGTTTAATAATCTTCCCCCTTCTCTTTCTCCTATTTCTCCAGATGCCCATTACACTGAGAGCAGCCATGCTAGAGACAATATAATCGCCGTGAAATTAACGGACCAGAAAAACGTGTGGCGATAACAGGAGCTGGATAATCCTTAAAGTCAGTGGTATTTCGTTTGCCAATTCAATGGCGAGTACAAGGACGAGATTATAATATGGTCAAAATTCTTAATAAGTGGCATGTTAGCAAAACTATTATTTAATATAATCTAAATAGTCAATTAAGCTATTTCTTTTACCAGTAACAACGCTAGTAAATAATCTAAGTCATTTATATTTAAATTTAATATGTAGGCCTAACCTAACTGTACACAAAACATTGCAAAAACAAAATATTTCAAAGCTAATTTGATCCTTAAACCTATGCTGTAAACTAATAAATAATTTATTTAATAATTTTTACAAAATGATATTCTGAGAAAATTGTGAAATAATTTTAATCTAGTCACTGTATACAGAAATGTACTGAAATGTATACTGAAATCTGTAAACTGTATTTTCTTTTCAATGCTAAATACTTTATAATTAACCATAACATAATTACTTTCTTATTCAGAGAAATGTAACAATGATGCACGAATTAAATTAAGAATTATTCTAGCGGTCAATGAGGCTGTTCAGTTGTCACCGGACTCAACGAAGACACACGTTGAAACTAATCTAGCGACGCGTGTTTCAATAATCAGTAAAGTGATTGATTGACTGAGCATTATCCAGTGTTTCACTGATGTTTATCAGTGCATTTCTTTATCTCACTCCCAATGCGGCAATCGGCAGATTATGCGTTATACGCCTCGCAATCTTTAACTGTAGAAAAGAGTCTATAATATGCATCTATAATAGGCTTATTAAAAGATGAGTGAGATAATTAAAGAAAAATTTAAATGTTTTTATCAGCGTCTGCACTGTGAGCGTTTTATTTTAAGATCTGATTGCTTTTATAGAATTTCATTAGCATTTAAAATGTGTTTCTTTATTTTTGATTCAAGTAGGTTTATTACATTAAAAAATTGTAAACAGCTCTTATTAATGTCACTCTTATAGTTATATTACATAATTTATCGCAAGGATTACGATTTATTTCGTGGTAACATTTTCCTGCTCGTGAATAACATAAAAAATATAAGAAACTCCCTTGATACTATTGTCGCCTTTTAACGGTTAACGCGTCGTTACCTTATAACATCTTTCACGACAATTTCGTTATCAATTTCTTCTCAAATATCATCATCATGGTCATCATAGGCAATATGCGAGACTGCAAAAATTGCTCTAGTGAATCGATCTATCATCTCAGAGGTATACAGTGAAGACGGGATGCCGGTAATAATACGCGTCTAATTTTATTTATGTTTATAGGTTATGCGACAATATCCGTCAAGCTGTGAGTTTAGATATCCACATTAGAGAGTTGTTTAACTATAGCCCGACATTCTGTCACCACTAAGCAAGATATTACTGAAATATGGAAAGATGAACCATTTGTAAAGGAAGATGACAATGAATCTATGAGAGCGTAAACGGTGCATTTGTTTTAGAAAAATATGAATAAGTCAACTTTTCTTATGAAGTTTTGGAAATCTGGTGTCGAATTGGTCGCAGATAGTGCAGTTACATATGAATAATTATTTGAGGATTTGAAAACAAAAAAAGATTGATAAGCTATAACAAAATAAAGAACATAATTCGAGATAAAGTTTGAATCCTTTTGCTATCTAAACTTCAAAATTATTTTTCTCTGCGTATTCTGCAACACCATACTGAAAATTCACTCTATATTTAAGTATCATTGACCAAAAACTGAGATTTCACAGTGAATGTAAAAATATCAACTTGTGCAAGTTGCTGTAAATTCGCGCCTACAGTATTTGATAATAAAATGACGATATCTAATATTTGCATCGTATAGCACAATCGCATTTATACAACTCTCTGTCGTATTACGAATCCTACAACAGCATGATTGATCCTCATTATCTTGACAGTATGAACATTCCAAATACGAATGATCCCATTACATGCAAATTAAATTGAAATTACAATCTGCGAGGCCAAATACCGTGAAATGATGCCACTATGAAAAACAATAGCAGTCCGACATTGTATTAGACCTGCAGGACCGCGATGAGGCTTAACTACCGCGAAACACGCCGCACGACCAATGCGTCCCACGAGCCTCGTTACCGTATCACCCTGAAATAACAGTCCTATTTAGACGAGCAATCACTCACGCATCTCAAGTAATCGGTAATTTGTCGAACGTCTCATGCATGCATTGTCACAGGCGGCAAATACACGGGTGACCACTAGACCCGGGCTGTCAGGTCTTATCTTTACGCCGCTCTGATTCGGACGAACGTGCCCGTTGTCTGGTCGACTGTTCTCCTGCGGTATCAAGTAGGATCGTTATGCGGCCGCTGCAGGCTCGATCGTCCCCATGATGATTGTTTGAAGAAGTGAGTCGCCAAGTTGTATCGACGTGAACAGCTGTGTCCAAGCACACGCATCGTGGACCAAATACATTCTTGTATAGTAGTAGATTGTATATACCATTACACTCCGTAGTACTTATATTTAGTATTACGGTAAATCTATTGTAATTAGAAATGATGCGGTAACTGAAATTTGCTAATTCGGTAAATGTCGTATGCTATGGTAAAAAACAATACCAAAACATAAATGCTCGTTAAATTGAAAAATACGGACACTTTTAACATAAAATAACAATTTTTGATTTCTATTATATCAGTGTTTAATTATTATCTTTCATTAAGTTATAACAGATCATTAATTTATAATGTTACTTCAAAATACTTCATTAAAGTCAAGTTATAAATTACTGTAAGAATATCGCGATTATAACGAGCCGATTCATAGAAGTGATCAGGTCCTGGGGAGAGATGAGCTACAATCATACGTTTACGCTTTTATATTCTGAGAATAGTGCGGATGACATTTATTGCAAACTGTTGATTTTGCAAGTTATAAACTATTAGTTGATGACGGATAAACGTTATGTGGACTACGATCAATCTTTGCTACAGTTCATATTGAGTCGAAATTGTATTAAATACTTGACTCCTTTGTTTTGTATCGTCGGAAGCGCCGTGCGCCTTAAGTTTAATCATCTTAATAATTGCATCGACGAAATGCTTGCATATTTTGATAATACTCGGATAATCTGATATAAATGATCGCATTGATATCAAACATAACTCGAATATTTTATTATCGGATTACTAAGCTTTTAAATGCCTGAAGCCATAACAGATTTTTAAAAGGTTTTGATTCTGCTAATGATTATAATTGTATCATTACTCATTTAAGAGTAAAACAGAGACTCAATTTTTTTCATAAATTTACCCATATCGTAATTAGGCCTACTGTGCTCTAATTTTTTTTAACTTAAAGCCACATTACGTTCATGGTAACAACACGTACAATATTCAGAGCTAATCAACTCCAGTTTTCATTCTGCAACAAAATCACATTTCTTATGCTTCGTATTTAACCTCTTGACTTTCCTTCAAAGCGATCTTCCACCGCCGCACATTCACGCCATCATACCGAGACAATAATTCTATATAGAGTGCGACAACGCTATTGCAGAGCTTGTCATAAAAGCTTTCTATGAGCTGATTCAGGTCACAGGATCACAGCAGCTTACGTTCATCAATCATCTTTCTCGTCAAGACATCTCATTTCCTTGCTAGCGTCCTGAGTGCGGCCCGTGTCAGTGCCAGATTGCTGCGGTGCACAAGGGGAGTCGCTTCGGTCGTTTATCGCCTGGTGTCAACTCGAGAAAACAGTTAATTAGCTTTGGAGACAGCGTTTCAGTTAACCCAAAGAGACGATTAAATGCAAGAAGATGATCGGGACACAAAGCGGTTAATGAAGGCTGGATTATACTGTGATGACAGAGTCGTGGTGTGAGAAGACGATTAAGCCAGTTATAAAATGTAGAATAATAGAAATCGGGTAAATTTAATTAAATTAAATGATAAGAAGAAGGGATCTTAAGAAAGTCCAAATAAACTTTCATTTGGGATTATCGGTGCAAATATACATGAAAATGATAGGCATAAACGTAATTAGCCGAGCTCGTATAGGGACAAGAAATCTGTAAAAATGAAAAGTAATAGAAATGTTAAAACCCTATAACATCATACATTACTGTATAGCATTATACATTATAATCCAAGGAAGAAATAACTTTTTAGCAGTTTGAGAAATTTTTCTTTCAAGCCCATAGACCAGGGCAAGTCATAAGGCCCACAGATCCAGAAATTCTAACGTTTTTTGTCCTTTAAACTCTGTTGTTTGAGTTTTAATAAAAGGTCTTCAGAATTCAAAAAGAGATCTAAGATTACCCATAGACGATTACTTATTGAATTAATTCAGTCTAGTCTATCTTTTGATAAAATTTAGTTATATACGTATGTCGCATACAGTCCTTCGTTTATTACAGGGCTATATTTTTTAGTTATATTTTTTAGTTACTAAATTTAAAATATATGAGATTTAAGCATATCTTCTTTAAGTATTATTCATTTTATATCTACACAAGATAAATTGAAATTTAAAAACTAAATATAAACAAGACTCGCATATCAATTATTATTCCATATTATTGCACAGAAACTGACGTTACATTGTGATATAGATGGTTATAATAATTAGAGTTTGTTTCAGCTACAAATATGCAAACAACAAGAATACAAGTACAATAACTAACGTGCACGTATAAAAGGAAACTAAAATACTAACGGATGGGAAGAAAATATTACTTGGTCAATAACGGGATAATAAATAAATGCAAATAATTAATTAAAAACAAATGTGTTTAAAATAATTGAAATGCGTCCAGTTTTTACTAGAAGCTCGAATCCCTTCTAATCTTACCACCCTTCCATTGATTTAAAAAAGACATTAATTGCCAACATCTGTATTTTACATAAAAGTTTATTGTATATTCCCATTTCATTAACATGTTGGCGAATTACTAATGCAATATTCTATGTATAATTCAGAAAAAATCTTATAAAATTATAATTAAACTTTTAAACACTGACATTCTAACGAATAATTCATCACAAAAATGTGAATTTCAAACGATAAAAGAAAAGCCTTTGACATTATTAATCAAATGAGATTTTATACAATCTGTAACAGAAATAGTTAATAAAATTAAAATGTACTAAAAACATAAATATAACAAAAAATATGATAAAACACTGATAGGAAAACCATCAATGGTGAATGTACCAGCAGTGGTAAGCGTACAACTGGTAGTATTCATGCCACAGTTTGATAACCGCTAACATAAAAAATATTTATACACTAAATTTTGTTTTGTTGCACATCAGCACAAAGAGACATTTTAATTAATGGCATGTTGCAAAGTGAGTGTGCAGAAACCAAACCATAAATGGAGTCTAGACTCTAATAACAAAACATTAAATAAGTTTCTTTTATGAATGTTGGAAGCAAGCATCTATACTGTATAAATCTTTTTTATCTTTTTAAACAAATTTTTGCTTCCAAATAAAAATGCACACATTACAATAAACAAGTATTTTCATGCATTTAATTTGACTAAAGTATGTTAAAGTACATGACCTGAATGATATTGAACAAGTAATAAAAACAGAGTTAATGGAAACTACTACAAGTGTTTAAATATTCATAAGAAATGAATATTTGGCTAGATATAACATTCGCTTCATTGACATGATTAAATAACAACAATATGACAATATATACCAATTGTAAAATAGCAAATTTATCGCAAAAAAATTATGATAATTTTTCAATCATAAATAACTACGACTGTTTTTCAACAATTTATAATTATAAATTGTTATAAATTATAGATTATAAATTTTACTAGATAATAATTTGTTTCAAAGATTTCTTAATTAGTAAAGGCAAGCAGTAATCTTAATTAATATTGCATAGATTGGAGAACAATAATTAAATAAAATCTCTGGATGATATCTATTGCAATGTCATGGCAAAGTTTGATGACTAAAGTTGAAATAAAAATAAAATAAATTACCAGCATCTTCAACACATATAGCTATACATCATATTTATTTATTTCTCACTTAATGTCACATCAGCACAAAAAATATTAATTATTGATATATCGTTGTATGCACAAGCATATAAAGACAATTTGTTCTTTAAACTAAGTAATTTTACTTGATGAAAATCAACACACAGATATAGAAATTTCAACAGATTCTTATTCTAAATGGCTATCTATAGTAAAGAATACTAAAGAACAATTCTTGATCAATCTTTATAAAAATATGAATATACAAAGAGTATAATGTGACCGAATATGACACTGATAACTGCATTTCTGATAACACAAATGTGACGCTTGCATTGCAAGTAAGCATCGAGCTTACTGGATCAAAAATTAAAACCAAAGCCAAACAATTAATAGTTAACATATTTTCTAAAAATGATAATTAAATAAGTAATTTAAACACGCTGTAAATAGTGTACATGCTGCATACTACTAACACTGATACTAGTTCAATCTTGTATCATGATCGTCATTTGCATGGCATCAGTAAATGTTATCTACTACAAATATTACTACTACAACTAAAAACTACAACAAATGTTAAATCAATTTAAAGAACATTCTCTCTCAGTTATTATGCATAGTTTCATTACAATTATTCAGTTAAACGTATTTTCTAAACAATTGAGACATGACTAGTATCTGATGGCATTCCCTATAAAGTAGCAGTTGCAGATTTTCATTTTATATTCATTTACATTTATTTTATATCATAATCATTCTTTTATCATGTTTTGACTGACTTAAATTGACTATGAAAAGTCAATCCACAGTTTTTCAAAGCTAGTCAGACTTTCTGAAGCTTATATTTTTACAATATCTTTATATTATTACAGTAGACAACACTCCCTTGTTAAATAAAACTGCAGTCATGATATTTTAACTACGTGGTTAAGTCACCTCGAGTCTTTACATACAACAACACACAGAATATCATCCTATAATATCTAAACACTTAAAAATCGCTTCAACTATCTTCATAACACATGCAGACGTCTATCAAATGGCGGATAATGATACTCCCCATTGCTATCCATCAAAGGATTCACTCCACTCATCACTGCACTGCTCACACCAGGCATCAGAGTCTGGTAACTTATCATAGGATTAAGAGTCATCGAACCAGTCAGCGGACTCTGAAGCGAATTCAACAACATTATGTTCTGATGCGACGAAAACGTATTATCCACTGGTGGCGATATTTTGCTCTCGTGTCGCTGCACTGACATCGCTTGTAATGGCAACTGCGCTAGCTTCATTTCATGCTGCGCGATAGCAGCCGCTGCTTCCGCGGTTGTTATATTCGGATTTTGCGCCATGTGCATCATTCGCATATGCTCTGCAAGTCGTGCCGGGAGAATCGTAGTGAATGCGCAGTAGCTGCAGCGCTGCGTCGTGTGTTTGTGCACCTTACCGATGTGCTGTCGCATCGTTTTCTTGGTACAGAATAGTTTGCCACACTCGGGGCATGGGATGTCGCGAATGTTATCGTGCATACGCATGTGATCGGTGAAGCGACATTTCTTGTCGGTTGAAAAACTGCATTGATGGCACGACATGACGGGTGTCTTCTGATTGAGCAGGACTTTATGTCGGCAGAATAAATGAGCTGTAAAACAAATTGATTCATAATCGTATATTACTAGAATCGTATTTATTATTATTATAGATTAAAGTTAAATAATGAAATGAAACTATAGTTTTTGTAGATATAAAGATTTAATCATTTTAAATGTAAAAAAATTATAATTTTTCATTTATATTCATTTCGTTGAATACTGAAATTATTTCTTATCGTAAATAAACTTAGCGGAAGCAATACCATATCAGATAATCTTATAACTTAAGTAAATAACTATCATGCAATCAATTCATTCAACCATATTTTCAAACGATAAAAGATTCCGGTGCATAAAGTAAAATGTCCCTTACATTGCAGATTACTTTTGTCGTAAGTAGAGAACGTACAGAATTCACATGAGAATGGTTTGTTCTTGTCATGTCGTGCCACATGACGCTTCAGTTCAGTCTCAACGCTGTACGACACGCCGCATTTGTCACAAATGAACGGACGGATGCCGAGATGAATCTTTCCTATGTGCTTCTCTAGACTACTGCATAGGACAAGCACCATTACGTTAAACAATGGTATTTCTAAGAGAAATAAAGGCAGATCTAATTAAAATAAAGTCAAAAAATTTCTTTCAATTGAAATTTATACTAACTTAAACCTTGACCCGTCAAAACGTCCCCGACACATGGGCCCTAACTGTTAATTCTTAGAGTTAGGGTTGGAGTTAGGATACGGGTTAGGATTGAAGCAAGGGTTAGTGCTAGGGTTTGAGTTAAGTTAAGAGTTAGTTAGTGTTAGGGTTGTTGAATTGACAGGGCCGTTTTGTCAGATTAATGTAATCGGGGCCGTTTTGTCGGGGTACCAACTTAAACATATTATACTAAACATATATATAATAAACAAAAGTTCATAATATACAATAATATTACAAAATATTATATACATAATATATAATAATATCTGAAATCGGCAATGACTTGCAGTTATATTTAAACCCTGTTTTTAATTAAGAAAGAATAAAATAAATATAAAGTCATACATACTCGGGACGCTTAAAGTTTTTTCCACAAATGTGACAAGTATAAGGCTTGGTGACATTATGTTTCTGCGTGTGAAGTCTGAGAGCATTCTTACTGGGACATGCGTAGTCACAGCCTTCATGAGCACAATTGTATAACTATTACAAAAAACATAACAATATTAAATAAAATACTACAACTTACTTGAAATACAACTACAATACTTTATTATATATATATATTTATCAAAGAACGTAAACTAGAACTAAAATAGCAATTTTTTTCAAAATATCTTGAAGAAGGTACAAATTTTCAACAAAAAATTTTCAGTAAATTAACAAGAAGCAACCAAAGTCTATTATATCAGAAATCTGAATAAAAATAAAAAAAAGGTGTGTCAAAACAAAAAAATGTTCAATGTTTTGCCACCTTCAGTGTAGGATCAGATACTTTATGCTGATTGTACATGTGAACTTTCATAATGAATCGTTTATGAAATCCACGATTACATATTTCACATCGATGTCTTTCTTTGTGACGCTTTACCATATGTCTATAAAATTACCAACAACTTAATGTATTAGTTTTCATTTTATGCAGTCTTGACGTACAAAAATCAATAAAATATCTTTATAAAATACAGACATTACATAATTTTATGAAATAAAAATGATTGAAACCTTTCACTCTAAGAATAAGAAAAAGCATATCTTAAACTCTGATAAACTGATTTCAAAAGTTTTACTTAGCATATCCAACATATCTAGCATCCAAAACACAGAGACAACATCACTACATAAAGACATGTTAAAAAATTATCGAGCTACAGTTATTTTAAAAATCGATACTACTCATACTATACCGTACAAATTGATTTAGACATAAAATGTCTAGTTCATAAGCGCATTTAAATAATAATTAAAACAATTTTTGAAAGAGAGACCTTTTCAAAAAGTATTCCACTTGCGTCTTAAACCTGCATCCCGGACAATTAATAATAACATACGGATGCATCACCGACATATGCAACTTCAGCTCCTCTTTATTCTTACACGGCATCTCGCAACCCTTCTCCTTGCACGTCCAGTCCAAATGAGTTCTCTTAACTTTCGGTCCGCTCTGTTCAACAGCCACTAGTTTGGGTTTAGGCGCGTGAACCAAACGTCTATGTTCCAAAAGAGCCTCTCGATCAGGGAAAGCTATCCCGCACCATCCACATCTGTTCCTGAAAACTGACCCGGAATTTATATCTTTACTAGGCTTACTATTTCGCATCATATTGCGAACTCTTTCCTGACGTAAAAACCGAACCCAAGAAGTGAAAAGTCTACGCTCCACGATTGACCGTTGAGTAGTATTCTTGGATTTAGACTTTATCGTCTGTTGAGAATTGAATCGATATCGCAACGCGAAAGTAACGCAACGCCGACTGAGACGATATATAGCGAGATCGGTACGAAGCATAGCGTGACAGCTACGTTGGTGGTACACGAGACCGGAGCGATAGGAGTATCCAGCGTCACAAATAAAACAACGGAAAGAAGTGCCGCGCATTCGAAGTAAACGATTCACTAGAGCGCTGTGTTGTTTACGTTTTTCTTTTAGATTTTCGCGTCGTTCATTCATTGACGACTTTAAAAGCAACTTTTTACTTGGTTTGTTTTTTATCGATATCTTAGTTTTCAAAGTTGAAAGTTTTAAATGCGCGCTGTTATCAAACTGCTTTCTTACTTTTGATAATCTTAAAGACTTTGAAGAAATTAGAGTATTCTTCACTGCTTTTAAAATTGTTTTAGATTGTTTCATTTTTGTTTTATCTACATTTGCTGATGATAATCGTGTGATGCGTTTTACAGATTCTGTAACAGCTGGCTTCCATTCAGTATCATCCGTATCATCTGTATCATCGTCATCATCGTAATAGTCAATTCCAGCTCTATCATCATCAACATCAACATCAATTTTCTCTTTTTTCACTTCAATCGGTGGTTCCACAATTTTTCTTGGACGTCCTCTTTTTCTAATAACAACCTCACTTGATGGTTGATCAATTTTTTTAGATTTTTGTTTCGGTGTTTCTGGAAGAACAATTTTCTGAAGTTTAGATTTACTGCCTCGATGTAATCTAAACTTTAATTTCTCAATAGAAGGATCTTCCAGTTTTACTGTAACTGTAACGGTTGATTTTTCACCAACATCCTGAATATAATGAAAGATAACAATTTATTTTATTAGAATTAACAGAAAAAAAAAACATATTCAACAACGACTATTTCTTTACACAAATTAAAAAATATAGCTTGAATCAGTAATGATAATTACTACTATAAAAGTTATTTTACATTACGATACCTATTATTACCACCATTCAACTATAAATTTAATATTTAAAAGTTTCGCATTCAAAAAGAAATAGAAGTAATTCAAAATATCACTTAATATAAAATCAATCTAACCGATTCTTTGCTGACTAATTTACTGATAATAAGTTCATCGTCTGACACTTGACTACTATCAGCTTTGATTCTAGTCTCTCTATCTTCACCCAATGGATTGTACAAATATTTCTTGCACAAATCAATGGCTGATTGGATGCCTAATTGATTAGCTGTAGCTAGCATAGCCGAGACATTTGTTGGAGCTAGTTGTAGCTTACCGCAGTAAAGAAACGATATGATTGGCTCGAGACATACGCCTGATATATCTGTAGAGAATGCAACACTTTGTTAATTAATCGTTTCATCAAACTTGCTAAAAAATTAAAATAAAAAAAAAACACTTTAAAAAACAATAAATAAAATAACTAGTAACAAATCACAAGCATTAGCTATCAAATTGTCTCATTATTACTTGACATCAGAAAACAGAGATTATTTAATGACAGACTATCAATTACATAATATGATCAAAATAAAGTCAATGATTATGTCAATGTTAAAAACTAGGATGCGCAGAAATCAGAAAATGATATCTTCATAACTGGAAATCAAGGCCCGTTAGAGAAGTAGTTAGAGCGCTGGATTCAAGTTCAACAGGTCCACGCTTGAATCGCGGATAGTTCACTATTTTCACTAACTAGTTGCACCCTTTAGTAAGATGCTTAAATTGATAGATACGTCTTCGACATCATTCATATAATATAATAATCCAGAAGTTAAATCTTAACCTTAGCAAAATACTTATTAAAAGTAAATTATTCAACAAAAGAAACACTAACTCTGCAAATGTAGCACATCGGGTGATCTGATATACAGCAAAGTGTGAAAGTATTCAGAAGCCGCCATCAGAATGACTCTGTGAGCCTGAATCTTGAATTCATCCACTGCAAGAATGACATCACAACAGATCTTGTCTGTGTACAGACGATGCAAGCCAGACAGTAAGTATGAAGAATACTCCGATGAAGTCAACTCACGATATTCAACGCCATTCAACGCAGGATACAAAGGATCCTCACAATAGATTGTCTGGGGATTCCTATGAGAGATATGACATCTCAATAATGTATTTTAATAACAGCATTACAATACGATGCTTTTTATAAAGTGTATATATAATGAAAGCTATAAGGTTTTATACATGATATATTTTGACTGTACGATTTTAGCAAAAGACATTACAACAGATATTTATATATAAAGAGATTGTTAAATAATAATAATTTAAACATTAAAAATAATAGCTTATTTATTACTTACCTCTGTAATCAATGCGCATACTTTTGTTTATAATATTTTAAACTAATTTAAGTTTTGAATTCAAATTCAGTAAAATACAAAAGGGTCTCACCAGCATCCAACATGATCCATACATCCTTTATCGCTAACTCCTTGCGTTACTTTACCAATCCCATCCACACACGACACCTTCTCTTGCATCATCATCATCGCATCCACCGACTCTTTCCCTTCATCATCATTATCTTCATCCACTAAACCATCCATCACATCCCCAACATCCCCCGTCTGAGCTCTATTCATCCCATCAACTGGCGCCCAATTACTACTCTCAAAAAACACCGCACACGCGATACAACTTTTACAAAACGACCTCACGTCTTCACTGATCCCTCGCCACCAGTACAACTCGCATATCTTATGCACGGTGGCGTTGATCCCGTTATGCATGCGGTTAGACGTGCAGAGATGCATCGCGGTGATGATGCGTTGTTTCTCCGCAGTGTCATAGATGACTAGTTGTTGTTTACCGTCGCGCGCTCGATGGTAGAGGACGCCGTTGTTGCAAATAAACGATTCGGCGCATTTGCGCATGGTGCGGCGCTCTAGTTTGGTGAGATTCTGAGGGTAGACGCCACGCGTGATGTAGTTACAGATGGCCATTACGTAGTCTTTATCCATTGTAACGATTAGGTGAAGATAATGTGGATTATAATAATATTAAGGTTATTGTAAATAGTCGATCTTCTATGAAACCATACCTAGCTAATTTTAATATAATGCATTATAATTTTAATACATTCATCTATAACAATATCTAATATTAATTCTTAACCTAATTCTTAATTTAAGCCTTAAATCCTAATTATATAAAATTTATGGAGCTCCTTCTGTTTCGCACCTCACCGAGTTAGGGTTAGAGATGGTTTAGGTTTAGATTTATGGTTTAGATTGTAACTAAAGTCATGATTAGGGTTATTGAGACGGATCAAAATTTTAGTCGATTTTTATTTTTTACTTGTAAACAATCGCAAACAATTTTATTAGCCATAATTAAAGAAACACTGTGCAACACTTAACAATGTTTTTTTCCAAAAATGTTCGATGTTGTTTGAATTTTGCGATGAGACTTGTTTTATAATATTCCTCATCCTTTCTTATATATGTCGTCTTATTTTATTCTAAAAGCTTCATGAGGTGCGTAACCGAATGAGCTCAAATTTATTTATAAATTTTAATAATAAATGGTTTTAACGAGATTATGAATGTTTTATGTTTTACATAAATTAGCAGGATTCCCAATAATATACAAAATATTAATAAAAATAATAATCAACAATATAGCGATAATAATAAGTAGAAAATATATATGCATCATAATAGAATGTATAAAATTCTTTAAAATAATATTTCTATTTTTTACGCACTACAAGATTCTACTCACGCCAGCTAAAGTAAGACAAACGCTCAGAATTTTTTAACATTCATCGCATTCAATTTTTAAACCAATTAAATATCGAAATTTATTAAATAGATTATAAATGTGCTGTTTTACAAACAAGTAATAGCCTAAGCTTAGGACGTACATTAAATTTTCTTTCCTAAATGCTAAAAGAAGATTTACTTTTCTCTAGCAATTAGAGGCTCTGAGCGGGTTGACATTGAGGGGATTCAGCTGAACTAGACGAGTTGAACCTGTGTTTCTGCATTGAGGAACCAAGAAAGTTATCACTAGACCATCAGATTCTCTCACGCTTAGGTTATTGATTAATGATACGGTAAGAGTAACTGTTGTTATTCATTGAATTGAGACTTAATTCCTTTATTTGTAGTTTACTATTTTGCTTTAATTAAGAATAACGTAGGCCCTATCGCAGTTTTAGAGCAACGTATACTTTCTGCAATACTAAAGGATTTTAAAGATTCTAATTGAGGCAGTGAAAAACAAACAGTTTGCTGCAGTTATATATTTTTATTCTGTTATCTTTTTTATTCGTGTAATGTAAAGATTTATAACTAGCCGGTAATCTGTTCTTGTATGACTTTAACGGTTTATTAATCTGGTAGGCCTTATAGTAATTAAATTCGTCGATGATTATTTAGATAGCTTAAGTTGATTAAGTAGTTACTTAAATATGCATCTAGGCCAAACCAGATATTAATAACAGTTAATTTGTTGAAATGGTAAGTGGCAGATTATTATTATAACTAGGTCTATTATAATAATAATCTGTTATATACTGTAGGCCTACCTACTATAGTATATGATAAAAGTAAATTATTTAGAAATAGCTATGCCTTCATAAGCCGGCCTATATACAGTATAATTATCCAATCTGCAGGTCCCAGTGCAGGATCAATTTAATTCAATGACATGTTGGAATATAAAATACACAGGAAATTTTGTAGTAAATGTCTCAGTAGGCCTATACGCAAACGATTTCATAATAGGCCTACTGTTATAATATATTCAACTATCCTGTGACAATTTATTTTATTTTAAGAATACAGTAATTATTTCATTCTCAGCAGAACCCATCTCATAATTACTTATAGAATATTTCATCTTAACTGCATTAAATACTCCATAGTATAGGCCTACTAGACAAGATAGGTTACAGAAATGGCACTAGTATAGCACGTTTTAAAGTATCTCTATAACATTCATATCAATGTCATTCATTACTAAAATCATTAAGCTATAGCTACCCTGAGCATTATAATTATTTCATGTAAAATAAGCCTGTAATATCATCATACAGATGCGACTTGTAAGGCGACGCAATTAGTTAAATGCTGCTGTCTATGATTTTGATCGACATTATGATTAGTCAAGTAATCTTCAGTACGATGATCAAGCATCAACTGATCAAGTTGTTCTGTTGTGGTCTGAGACTTTGCTTGCTGCAACTTACGCTGTCTTCGATATCTTGCGTGAGAATAATGCGTGCAAGCGCAGTACAAACAATTCACCGCAACGACGTAAACAAATGTAGCTATCAAAACGCAACAGCTTATCATGACATCATGTAAAGGTCCTTTGGTCATTTTCGATAAGGCTACGTGAATTTCATCAATTAAAAGTTCGTGCTCTAATTTCGTAAGAGCTTCAACATCTGAAAACTGCGTTTCATTCTTTCGCGTGTGGCTGCAAAGGGCGTTATCCGAGGTCATTCGAATGTAATCCATATCGGCGAGTATTTCTTGGCGACAATCGAATAGTTCTGGAAAGAGAAACCGATGTTCCACATTCCGCCAACTATTACTGGACGCGCCAATTGGGACGGATCGGCGATTGAGCCATTTACCCGAATATGATTGCCGGTAAAGTCGGAATAAAGCTTCACCCGCAAATGAAAAGTTAGAGAAGTAAAACGTTTCCCTATGACTGAAGCATATGATCGAGTGGTAGACTGAACAAAGGGATTGCTCCGCTCCTATGTAGTTTATCGTTGCAAGCAGGTAGCTGTATGAATGAAGCAACCCCAGTATTACACTCGGCTTATCCTTACTCTCTGCGCCAAAGCTAAACACCATGCTTTCCATGTTTCCAGAAACTTCATTAATTTCACGATTCAGCCAGCCAAGCAGCACATCCATGATGTTTGTGTAGAACTGAATCTCATCCCAGAAGTAAACGCCAACCTTGACAGCTTGGCGATGGCGTTCCAAGATGGCGGCGAATAGATGTGGTGATTTGAACATGAGGTCATCAGTCTCTTGATTGATTAGCCAGAAAGTAATTAACGCTAAGGTTTGGTCAGTGACCTGACGCGCCAGTAGAAGGCTTTCCTTGGCCTGATGTTGTGTATACTCGGACCTGGCGGATACGTACACGGCTGTCAGCTCTGAAATGCAAACTCAAACTATTACTATTAAAATATTTTAATTCTGTTCATATTTAAGTTAATCACTAGATCTTCAATAATTAATATATAATTTCAATGAGAAAAATAAATTGTGGAATCATTTTCATTCAGTTAATAGCATAGGCCTAAGTTTGTAACTTACGTTAAACAGTGACAGTAAGTTACGTCATACGTTTATATACCTAATTTAAATCTTTATGTTTAGTATTGACAAAGTCTTCATTATTTATATATGCTATGTTAAATATATATAAACATTATCAAATAACTGGATTAAGGAGCAGCATGAATATCATCGATTACAAAAAAAACAGTCGGCATTAACATAAAATATTTTTATTAACAAAAAATCTACTGCAAAATAAGAATTAAAATTATTACATTTGAATTCACTAATTAGTGGCAACAAATAAGTTAAAATACGAAGGAAAATAAGCGTAAAAATAAAATAAATACAAGATATAAAAAATTAGAAATTTATCAACCTCTTTCAGAATTGAAATTGAGAATGAGCCGTCCAATTGTCAGGGCCTGTTGTTTCACCACATTACATTGCCTCTCAGCCAATGCTAAAGTCTAGAAATATTATAAGCAAAATTTTCTGTTTATTGCACTTTCAATTTACTTTTCTACTAAAATAATGAAGCGCAATATTATTATCTGTCAATACAATAGTAATTTTATTTACTTATAGGTACCTTTAGTTTTGTCAAATTGTAATTGAAACAAATCGGAATTCATTAAAATTTATATTCCTCTACAGCTGATATAGAGCATCCATTAACGAAGTCCCCAAAAAAAGCACTTTTTGACCCCAACCCTCCCCCTTGTCCCTTTATGTCCCTTTTCTGGAGACCCCTCCTCCCGGGGCCATCCCTCCGAAAACAGAACTCCCTTATTTTCAGAAGAAATTTAGAACATAGAATTTATTAGGTTAATTGGCAGATT
>JAQIXG010002238.1:0-18344 GCA_034700105.1 Oconnorella tubifera | reverse complement strand
AGAGGCGTCAGTTTTTTGAGCCCATCCCCGTTCCTGACCGAATCCTAGTATTCCCTTAAAAAGGAGCGATCGGGTCCATGTAAAACTAGTTCCGAGTAGCTCTGATCGATCATAATATAGTATATTGCAGACCCGGATGCATATTGCCATTCTCTAATTGAATTCGAGCAGTTTCTAAATATATTTCTATAAAAAGCTCTTCTACAAATAATATTTTAATTTTTTTGGATTAGAACTAGGGTTAAGATTAGAGTTATGGTTAGGATAAGGCTTGGGGTGTACGCTGAATCTTATCTTAACGCAAACACATTCATTTCAAAGAATTAACTCGTTTGTAGAATAGCTGTTTCTATACTTTTTTCTTTTATTTAGAAACTGCACGAATTCAATTATAAATTGCGATATGCAATCCGGGCCTTATTCTACTTATGATATAATATCTGAGTATATGGTGCATTGTATTTTCTTCATTGGTGTGTGCATTGGATAATTGTAATTGTAAACTTTGCAAATATCACTGACTTTCTCTTATAAGCCAATTTGCACACCTGAATTGACACAATAGCATGCAACTAAGATTGAATTAAAATGACGAATAATCAGCAAATAAGAAATTACGAAAAGATTCTTAATATTTGTTATAACCTAATAATAATATCTGTAATGTTCATTTCGTTACGATGCTTTTTCTGCCAGATTGCTTTATTGCAAATGTCGTTGATTTTTCCGGATTGCTGCGTTTCAATTAAACTGAATTACATTTTTATCTCTGAGTCTTTATTCATTGTGAAAGAGACCCTTGTTATTGAAAGTTGCGTGTATTCAACGACTGGAACTTCTTCGGTTTAGCGTCGCGAAATATTGTACCACTGACAGGGTGCACCTCCTCCGCTCAGTGGCTTACTTCCGAGGGGGATTTGTTCCGCGTCGAAGAACGTGTTCTAGGGCTCTAAGCCCCTCTTATGGGCCCTTTTCGCTTGCTCGTTACCTCGAGAAGGAGCATGGAGCTGGCTTGTTGCCAGTATTTATTATTCTTGTCAATAGTAATAATCTAGTGTTAAAAACTGCAGAGGTTTAACTGAGGCGTTGCCTGCATTGGTTTTCAGATTAAAGTAGACTCTGTGCTAATCCAGGGTGTATGTGTCTTGCCACAGTAGTGATAGGAGGTGGGTAAATATTTGTGAGACAACTGAGTCAATATTGATTATGCAAGAATATAAGTAGAAATGTCTCTTTGTATAAATCTTATAATAGAACTTATTTTCATTGCACTATGCATACAAATCTTTGC
This sequence comes from Oconnorella tubifera, assembly GCA_034700105.1. Classification (NCBI taxonomy): domain Eukaryota; kingdom Metazoa; phylum Annelida; class Clitellata; order Enchytraeida; family Enchytraeidae; genus Oconnorella; species Oconnorella tubifera. The sequence continues at coordinate 17,053 of JAQIXG010002238.1, read as the reverse complement.
CAAATTTGATTTAAAGTGGCTCTGTGGATATATTTTTATGTAAAATTGTAAAAAGCAATTTGGAAATGTGAAATGTTTAGATATGAAAGTTATTACTTATTCTTATTAATTCTTCTTTTGAAAAATTTAGAATTTGCATTTATAGTTTAATAGTAACAATCCTGATAAATACCAAATTGAAAAAATACATTAGTTTTGTGGAATTAATGTAAAATATAATGAGTCGTATTAGTATTAATTAATCGTATTTTTCTCTTTGGCGATTTTGACTTAACTTATGCCTGGTTCATATATCTCCAGGGTTCCAATATTAATACAAACAACATTTTTTAACAGTCTTTTTGACCCGAAGTACTTTAAACAAGTTTCTATTCAAGTAACTGCATGTAAACTACACTGGTTCACTTATTAAGGCAATTAGCTTCAAATTGTAGAAATCATAAACTGTATCGTTTTTGAGGACGATTGAGTGCATGCAGCTTTGCATTGTATATTCAACTGACACTTTTTTTATCAAACTTGTTGAGTTTTATGATTCAAATACAAGCAGTCTTAATTAATAAAAGCAGATAATGCAAAAAACTTAGGCTGTGCAAGTTTTTATGCCAAAGAAATTTTTTACTTTACAGTAACTTTTTCCAGATTTATACGTTATTGAAATTTACTATTTTAGGATTAGCAGTTTATACAATTAAAGTTTTTATTAAGATGATTTATAAAATTATAAAATTTTTAAATTTTCATTACTCTAAATTTGAACAGTCGAACAGTCGACGATTATAACATATATACTATTATAGTGAACATTTTATAACTTTAGCTCAGATTTTGGACATATTTTAAATAATTACAATGCAATCATTAGTTAGTTAAATTAAAACAATAAGTAAATAATTATATCATTTTCTTGTCACGACTTTAATGTGTTAAAATTATTCTATTTATAGCAAATATTTAGCTAAAAAACGCGTAATCGGCTGTATTTAAGCGGGGAACGGACATTTAAACCAATAGGCGGTATTAATTCGCGTATCGCATGACGCAAACCGTTAATCATTAATTACATTGACCCTAGAGCATGAATATATTATGTTAATATTTGCTTGTTGTGAGAAGTAACGTTATGATATCGTGGTGGCGTTGTGGATTATTTTATTGTCCTTTAATCTGTTATTGAGTGTTTTATTGGTTCTGTTTCTATATAACGTGACCATGTAGTCACCTCAGGTATAACAACACGATCTACCATCAAATCCTTTGTATACTATATTGTATATATCAAAATAAGATATGTAATAATCAAATCAAAATGATAATGGAAACAGAATAGAATTAAGGTATTATTTTATTTAAATATTCCATTGTTTTTATTACAACAATTATATTTTGTTTTGTACAATAATGACCAAATTTTGTTGTCTTTTATGTCAGATATTGGCTTTTTAATTTCATTCACGCATGTTAGGTTTTCTAATATATTAGTTCAGAACCATTGCTATTAGCTATATAATCATTATTTGCATATTATAGTAATTAATAGACTACACTAATAAAGTAACTAAATTAGTCATTTACTTAAGTGTTAGTTTAGATTATAATTATTGAGCTTTTAATGACATTAGTAATTAATTAACAGAAAATTGCAGAAGTAATGTTTAATCATTTGAATCTCGATGAATGCATTGATTGTACAAAATATTTAGGATACATTTTTACCAAATATTTTGTTTTTATTTTAACATGTAGCTCAGGACTGTAAGTTAGAAGTATCCTTAAATTTTCGAAATGTTTCTATGAACAGTATGTAGGCATATATAAATACTTCACTTATGTCAAGCACTTTGAACAAATACTGCATTACCAGAATACTAGCGATAATAAGATAGGCCAACGGATTGAAAGCGGATTATTTATAAACCTTTTATTCTGAAGTCAGCTTTTTATGGCACGCTCGAATTGAATAATTTATTTTATCACTTGTAGCTTGCCTTTTAATCTCAACTTATCGATAATGCATTAATCTAAAGCGATGTCAGGTGAGAGACTATAAATTATGTAATTTGCTGTATTTTACAGTTATATTTGATCATTTTTCATTTTATATTCGCTTTTAGGTTTTTATTTTTACACTTTCACTGATATATTATAATTTAGGACATATAAGATTTCATAGCCACATAGTTATTTAAGTAATTATTTATGTAGTTATTTCATTTAGTATTTGATGTCTGATAGCACAGAAAGACATCTCCTTTCTCATTGGATTTAAGTTTAAAGAAGGAGGTGCAGCAGGGGGTTCTTTGGGTCCAGTCATTCATAAAGTTCTCTCTTATGGGCTCATAAGATTGTGAAGTAAACATGAAGCATGAGCTTCTTTGCCAGATTGGGAGAGGGTTGTGATAGTACGAAACGAATGCGTGATGTTCTTGTGCTCTTCTGTCTCTCAGATCTTTCCTTCAAGGCAGAATGGACTGTTCTCTTGATCATGGCAGAGGATCATAGTAGCAAATAAGGCATAGATAGAAAGGCCTCAATTTTGCTGAGCCTGTCAGCAGTTATGGAGTGGTACCAATGACTATGTAGTATATCTGGTATTGTAGAGATCCCAGATATCTGAGGAGAATCGCTTGGAATCAAATCTATGACATTTGCATTGATTTAAAAAATGCATTCCTTGCCACAGATCAAAGATTAATTGCAATCTTGTACACTGTAATAGTAAATAATAACCCATTTGAATAACTATTCTGGGTGGTAACAGCGTGTCTGCATTAAGCGCACATGAACATTTGTTAACACTTGTAAAAATCCTGTCTGCTAACTGTTATTTTTTATGTTTAGTTTTAAATCTGCGTTTTTATTATTCATTTAGGGTAGGATTATATTAGATAAATGCGTTTGTTCTACTGTTATCCATAGAAATATATAACATTATTTATGTCAATGGAGCCTTATTTAATTGATTTAATTACTTATTGGTTTTATGGAATTATATAAGCGCTTTATTTTGATGTTTGATTTTCAAACTGGCAATACAGCGAGTTATATTTTAACATTGTTATAAAACCAGTATCGTATATCGCAACCTTTTATTATATTTTTACTCAGCCGTAACCGCTTTGATAAAACCTTATAAAAAGCATAAAAATTATAGTGAATATATCAACTGTACCTTGTGAATAAGTTTCGTATTAAACTAAAAATACTATGTATCTTTGTATTCATAACTTTTACACTGGTCACGGATTGTAGATATTACTACAAAGTTGTTACTGTAGTTGTAACATTAAATGATTTATGTGCTGCTTTAAGTCAATCAGTTTGAATAATTGAGTAACAAAGTAAACAACACCGTTTTTACTACGACTCTTTTGATATATAAGTATGATAGATGACAGTTTTTAGAATAATTTTCATGGTAGAAGTCACAAAAAAGTCATTCGGTCTATTATATTTTTGGTTCACAGAGTTTTAGCTCTTTCACAATGGATATTCATTGAGTATTTTGCAGTTTCTTGGTATCATACAGCTGAAAAGATTTCAAAATCATTTTTAACAAAAGCTAGTCTTATAATAACTAGTTATATTCGGTTTATTACAAGTGCTTATATTGAAATATAAAAGTGTTATATTGTGCAATCAAGAGGGGTAGCTTTTATCTGGTTTTAATGATGATTTGAGTGGACTATGACCGATTTAACTGACACTAAGCCACTTTAGCTAACGTAGAGTGCTAGTTAATGCTATATAATATTATGTTATAAATAATATGTGTTATTGTTATAAATCAATAAAAGTTGTAAGGCAGCGACAAACACGGCAGTTAAATGAAAATTTACTGTGGCAATCAAATTTCGCAATCATTAGATGAAAAACTTACTTGAAAATGTTCAAGTTTGTAATGCAATAATGAAAATGTTTGTTATATAAGGACGGAAACAATTTAATTTTTGTGAACTCAATATTTTGATGATCTCTTTTCAAGGGAAATGATCTCTTTTTAATTGCAAAGAATTGGTTTTCTACTATCAAGCAATTCGCATTATTTTAGCCCTTAAAGAATATGTTATGGTTACAGTTATGGAACAGTTATGGAACAGTTATGGTTGCCATAACTTTAATTATCTATCTTATTGATTAAATTTTAAACTTTATTATTCGCTTATATATTTCTGGTAATTTAACAGCAGTTATTAATTTTATTTCAGATGTTTTCCAATTGAATTAAATCAGTAATATTCAACTTATTTATGATGGTGATAAGAAATTAAGTAAGATGCGATGATTTGACGATTAATTATGTGATTAAAGGAGAAGAAAGGTAAATGATTTACAAAAGTTATGGATTACAATCGAGAATTAGCTGCATCATATTATATTGGAAAACCCGGTAAGAATTTTACAGCAATAAATGCACTAAAAATGTAATTATTTTGATCAGCCTAATTGTTGTCATATATATCACTTCTATAATTTGGGTTATTATAGATTTAAATATTACAATATAACCAATATTAAAGTTGATGACTACAATGATAACTAATAGTGCATAACCGATTGGCATTTTTCTGCCGATTCCGGAAACCGGATATCTGAAATTTGAAATTGCCGATTCCGGATACGATCCGGATAGTTAAGAACCCGATAGTCAAATATGTTTTTTTAGATATTTTGTTGTTTATTATCACTGACATAGCGAATGCTTGTAATATCAATGCAATATTTAACTGCAGTTCTCTCTGTTTACACAGTGAGTCGCAACATTGAAAGAGTGATTTATTAAACGCTTCTGTTATCTAGTAGCCTTACTGTTTGATGTGTAATTTGATATAGACACTTAGGCCCTATGCTCAACATTTCTCACAAGTCAACTATTTTATCAAGCCAAACATTTGGCAAACCGACAATTTTAAAGCAGATGCAGGAGCTCCCAACGGTTTTCTGAGTGGAAATGAAGGGGGGGGGAGGGTGAAAAAATCAAACATTTAGCAAAAATAAACATTATTTCTGATGACATTTTTTAATTGAGGGGGGGGGAAATTTTTTTTTTTTTTGTGGGGTGGAATGTAACATCTGATTAAAAAATTATTCTTGACAACCTTTTTTGCAGTTTTTTTTGCAGGGGGGAAATTTAACTTATATAACATTTGTCCAAAGAAATGTTGTAATTTTTTTCAGCTAGGGCCTAATCTTTTTTCTTTATTTGGGGGGGGGGATGAATAAAATATTTTAAAATTATTTCAGACAATTTTTTTTGGGCGGTGTCAATTTTTTTAATTTGACGTCTTTTTCCCTCATTTGAACTTTTTATTTAATTTTTAGCCGGTGGGGGACTGCCGCCACAACACACATTAAAAGCCTTGTAGTGTCTTTGCTCTGCCACTAAATTCAGTTGAGACTGACTCAAATAATTGTGGCTGTAGCTTTTGATTTATTTCAATAACTGCAATAGGACTGAATATAATTCTCTTTCTCTCTCTCTCTCTCTTTCTCTCTCTCACATATGTTAATAAATATATTTTTTGGTATTTGGAACGGCAGCCCATGTTGGCGCCGATACCGATTAATCGGTTTGTGCCAACATCCGGCACAAACCGATTTCCGGATCAAATACCGGTTATGCATTAATAACTAATGTGACAACTAATATATATCTACAATGTAACTAATATAAATTATAATTATATAATTATTACTGATAATTATAACTTTAACGTAAATTTATTTTTACTCTATATGTTGCTAATTGTGAAATTTTGTTGCTATTTGTCATTTTACACACCGGTGTTTTACACGCATTAATGACTATATTACAATAGAAATATTTTTGTTAATTAATAATCTCGTCAACTAGAACAATATTACAATCAGACTAGCGTGGCATTTATTTTTATTTATTTCATAAATTGTGACTATAATATTCCCTGTTGATAATCTGAAAGATTTATTATAAATCTCTATAATTTCGATCCATTTAGGCCTAAATAATATATTCATGTTTGATAATCAATAATGTGCATGACTCCACTAGAGCTCTTCACATTTGAGCTCAAAAAGGCCTACTTAATGTTGAACTATGCCTTTGTTTCATTAGCATTATTTAGTAATCATTTGTGATACAGTGTATTATGCATCGTGTTGAGTGTTCCAATGTACTTTAGTCCAGTGTTACTACTTTGCTAACAGAACCTGATTTTTGACTTAAAATTGCCATTTTACCTGGCACTACCCTTTACTTCATTGGATTAGTAGGCTTTTTAGAGGCCCTTATGCGGTTATGGGCTCCTTTAATTTCCGAATGATAAAATCTTAATGCAACAGAGATGTCTAATATTTGATAATATTTATGTGACGATCGTTTTAAACATTACCAACAATGAATCATGATTTTGTTCATTTAGGTGCCCATGCAGTTAACAGAGTGATTAATTTTGCCAGGGGGCCTCCCAGCATTATGACCCTTGTGCCTTACACAATCTACTGATTTACTTGGTAGCTCCCTTACCCCCTCTCCCCCTCTTTGTATCCCCACTGACTTTTGTCCAGTTTTTAGAAAAGTTTTATTATTCCCATAACAAATAAATCCATTTGAAAGTATCCCACATAAAGGATATAATTATATCTTATTTACCGCCTGTTCTCTGGGCTTGTTATTTTCAAAACAGCTCGGAGCTAATAATGTCTGATCTGTTTTATAAACACCTGGATAAAACGTGACAGACTTGGTTTAAATAATGAGAGGTTCTGCAACAAAAGATTTCAGACGAAGTTGACTGCATTTTCTGAATGACTGTCATTTATATCATCGAGTCATTAGTCTGTCGATACGATGCTTTACGATCCAAGTTTAAAATGGTTGAATTTAAATAACTGAGAATGAGATTTAATCAAATGCAGTAACTCTACGAGTTGATAAGAATGTAATTAGTAATTAAACTTTATCATTATTTGAAATATCTGTATGTACATATCTACTTAATAATAAACACATATGTATGTTATTCATAGACACACATTTTGACATTTATACAAATTTAAATGATTACCATTACCATAATTTTATTTACGATATGTGTTTCTATACTTTAATCATAATGTAATATTTAATTAATTTAAATAATGATTTAACAATTATTAATTACCATCACAATTTAAATTTTATAGTAAAAATACTCGTGTTGGATGGGTATACATTATTTTATGTGTTATATTGATAACATGTATTGATTTGTAGCCTAAAATAAAGCGAACTAAGAATATATTTTTACTTAAAATTACTATGACGAAAATGCTCTCTATAATTTTATATCATTTTATTTTTATTTTATTAAACCTACTTCACACACATAACTAAATCACTTTTTTGTGCTGATGTAACATTAACACTAACCTCTCTATCACTGATTTATTAAATCAAAATTCATGTGAAGTCTTTCAATGCAGTTCGGTCCATTCACACTTTTCTCTGAGAAAAAATGTGAGAGAAATATGAAACATAAAATAAATGATTTATTTTATTTTAATAGTTGATCGTTTTAAGCCGAAAGGTGTAATTAACTAGTCACATTAGTTGATATTTCAACTTCATTTTATATTATTATGTTTCTCGACACAACGTGTAATTTTTTATGATAAAGTGTCTCAAAGGTATTGTGTTAAATTGTGAATATTGAACGAAATACATCACTATTGAAAGTAGTATTTTATTTTGGAGTCATAAGGTCACAGGCACTGAAGACCTGTAATGATATTTGAAATGCGGCGTTTTTTCTATGTTTTAGTTTTTATGGCAATTTTACTTTAATCTTGGGAGATTGAAAATTTAATTTTCCTAACACGCAAAGTCAAAAGAAACTGATTAATATTGACATTTGCTATAGCTTTATATTACAATAACTGAATTGAACCCACAATTATTATAAACTAATTATAAAATTATGTCTATCTTTCTGGATTTCAGATTACCGAGTCAACAGACAGACATCAGACACAGGTCATGAGAGTGGCATTGGCAGCGACAGCGATTCAGGAAATAGCGGCATCTTCTTCGACGGCATTGACGCCACCCATCCCACACCTGTCTGCATCTACGCAGCACCTGTCAATCATCACTACATTAAGCCATCATTGGATCGCTATTATGAAGCCCCGCCCTATACCATGACAGATACGGACGTTAGAATACAAAATACGTACCACGAGTATCAAAGAGGAATATCGAATTTTTCCACCAATCGTGTTGCTGCATTTTCTGCGGAAATTAGTCCAAGGTTTTTCTCCATTGGAAATAGTAATAGGGTTAGTGAAAATAGTGGAAATGATAGGATATTAGTTAATTGTCGGACTTTTGAAACTGCGTCCCTAGAACGTCCTAAAATGGTAAATATTCGGCAAAATCGCGCAGCAGCTCAGAAAATTTTATTTTCATCGAGTAGACAGTGTTCTTCCAGCAGCCTTTCTAAAAATTCACCCCAGCCGAGCACACGCAGAGATTCATACGAAGATCAGCAGGATTCAGTATTTTCTACGAGCCCAGGTGCCGAAAATGATTCGAGGTATTTTCGGAGGATTTCGAATGACAGTGGAAGTGGTTCTCAAAATGATGCCATAAACTTTCGAAATGAAGGCTCTAATTTACGAAATAATAATTCAAAAGATATGAGATTAAATTCTCAAAATACTGATATTAATTCCAGAAGTGTTGGATTAAGTACTCGAATATATGCCACTAATTCTCAGAATTGCCGGACACCAATATCTTACGCAAACTCACCGAATTCGCAGTTTGATCGAACAGTATTACAGCAGCGTGTAATGACGCAAAGTGTTGATCAGGATGTAAGAAGGAGAATAAGAAGATCATCCGATCAAAACAATCTTCTCTTTACCCCGCGTCATAGTGATTTTAACTATTTACGAGATACTCCGAATAGCATGCAGGGAAATTCAAGAGCTACACAAGGAGGGAATTTCTACGGGAACCAGACGAATGATGGAACGTTTCCAAATGCATATAATTCACTTCCTTGGGGAGGTGACAGAGCGGAGTCAAATAAAACACGAGAAGTCATTAATGATGATGTTGAAGATGTTGACTACACTCCTGAGACACTGAGACTTAAATGCGAGTCACTTCAAATGAGGCTTTCTCAAGACTTTTCAACACCATTAAAAGGTAACTTTGAAGTTGAGCATAAGAGACTTGAGGTGAGTGCATCGAGAGCAAAACAAGCAGAAAGAATCTCTGCAAGAAGCAATCAACATAACAACTTACAGTCTGGAAAGTTTCAACGTCACGGAAGTTATGAGGCGACTTCATATCCGGTAAGATATAACAGAATGTTGTCATCACCAGAAAGTGGTAACAACAAAGGTGTAGCGACATCTGGTGATTTTAATGGAAGTACATATCTTCCTTGTCGTGATGTCATTGCTGGGAATACAGCTTTTAATTCAGACCAGCCAGCCACATTACCTCGATCTAGAAAAACAGAACTCAGTCCACCACCGCAAAGTTTAAAATACGATATTCAAAGAGTTGATGCAGCCAGAAAGATCATTGATGGAACAAAATTTGTAAAACAAGTTGTGTCTGATACTAATTCTGCAAAGGATACAATTTCTGTATCAACTGTACAATGTGTTCCACCACAGACTCATTTATTAAATAAGACGGATTCAGTTGATAAGAAATCTGGATTGGAGAGAAACCAGAATGAGCAGAGATCAAGTGCTCAGTCATTGAGCAAGATATCGCAATCGTACAGAGTGCGTGAGTCACCAGAAGTAAAGATCAATCGCGCGGCATCTTCCGCTGCATCTTTTGACAGAAATCAAACTTCCCCGCTGTTAGTCCAACCATCCAGTGAATCAAATAATCAACCAGAACACACTTCTCGATTAATTCAGAAACAAAAAGCTCTCAGTTTGGACTCTAGTGGAAAAGTAAACGAAACTGCGATTTCTTCAAAGTCTCCAGAAATCAATCCTCGAAGTCATTACAATAAAAGTAATGCGTTTTCAATCCGTGTTGCAGCAAAGAAGGCATTACTGGGTGACAGTGAAAAAGTACAAAAAGGTAAAGATGCGAAGAATTGTAGAGTTAGTGGCACACCGAGTGAAGTGAGAAGATCAGAGTATCTGGCAGTCATGGAAGGAGGACCTAGATCTCGCACTTTATTTGCCAGTAAAGAAAAACCTTTTTCTTCGAATGAAGTCAGGTTGGATGAGTTTCCTGAAAATGGAGGAACGAGAGATAATTCTCCCGTTAGTGTCACGGGTAGAACAAGAACAGAATTCCAGACTTTTAAGGGAGAGATTAAGCCAATAACGTGGAGTGAAGATGCGAATTATAGCAAGTTGAGTAATAACAATACGGATTGTTCAGCTGCTACTTCTGTAGAAACACGTCAAATTGAAACATCACAGAAACAAACTGAAACTGATGATCAACATCTAAATGATGATACTGTGCTAAATAAAGACGATTGTGATTCAATTTATGTTAACATCAATGGAGAAGTTGTTCAGAATGATTTACCGCAAGAAAAATCCCGTCAAGTGGCAATCAAACCTCAAATCATAGATACAACGACAAAGTTTTTATCACTAAAAATCGCGAAAGTTAAATCTGCAGCTCCAATCAGACGCGCTAGTTATTCCGAAACTGATCACACGATGCACTCCAGCCAATCAGAAACGCTTAAAACGAACAAAAGCTTAGATCTACTCAAATCTTTTGATTTTCTTGGAGCTAATGATACTGAATTCATCGATCAAATTTCTTGCGTTATATCAACTGAATATGATGACATTACAGAAGTTGAACGAGCTGTGAATGATGTCACTTTCTTGATGACCTTACTCATTCAGTCACCAGGCAGTGAATGGCTAGAACGGACAATTACGTTGGCTGAATTTAATGAATCGCGTGACGCATTCAGCGCAGTATCGCGTAGCTTTGTTGATGACTGTCGCGCTCTAGTTAGTAGCGCTGATAAAACGCTCCACGTTTTCATAACAAACTTAAATAAAAGTATGAAAACTTTTGTTCTGATGATAGCAAGATGTCGACAAATGTTTCATTGTCTTTCTGCCCCGGATGATAAAATGGGGTTGGTGGGTATTGTGAGGGATGTGGGGGTGGGGTACAAGAAGACTATGGGGGCGGCGTGTAGGGCGGTGGGGGGTGGGGCGGAGGGGAGGGTTCATTTTTGGCAGCTGATGGCGGATGTGAAGGATTTGACTGTGGCGCTTTGTAGGATAGTTGAGACGTTAGATAAGTTGGATTATCTGAAACTTGTTAGGAGATTCTAAATTCTAATGTAGTGATCCTTTGTATTATATTGCTAATATTATTATGATCATAGTGATTGTAAGAATATTTTTAATTTTTTATTAAAGGATTAAATGTATTCAAATAGTATAATCAAATTGTAAGGACACATACATAGATTTATTTAATGTCTGTTTATTTATGTTTGCTTAATGTTACTTCAGCAGAGGAGCTACTAAGTGACATGTTTTAATCAGACTCCAAGTGATAAGTTTTTATATTGATAATTAACAATATTCTTTAGAAATGATGTGGCAGCAAGTATATAATATCTTTAGAGTACTCTATTTCTTTTCATGTTAGATTTTAATGACAATTATATCTATGCATCTATGTTCAGGATATAGTGTCTTCTATTCTCTATTTCTGACATTTAATGAAGCTCATTTTGTTGTTTATATTGTATGTATATTTGATTATGCATCTATATATTTTCTACTAATGGTATTTATACTTGATATGTCTACAAAATCAAATATTAATGAATTTTATCTACCTGTTAATTAATAGTTTATTTATGTATTATTATATGCAATTCATATTTAAGCATTGTTATGTAATAAGTATATTAGCATATCGTTTTAGAATTATGCATTTACATGCTCTGTTTTGTTACATTGCTTTTTAACCAAAGAGCAAATATTTAGTATAATTATTCCATAACCATGACAGTTAGCTCGCTATAGTTAATCAGCAGTCGCTAGGTTTTTGTAATTTGTGTACTAATTTACTTCAGAATTTAGTTTAATTTTTTAATATATAAAAACTTAGCAGAAATTGTATAAATTTAATGGTATTTATAAACTCTGTGCATTAAATAATCAATTTAAGGTAGCCTGTTATAAGTAAGAATAAAACTCTTCCTTTTTGATTGACTAAAACACAAATCCCAGAGTAACTAGTTATCTTATCGGATCAATATTTGTTACAGTGTTTTTGTGAGTAAAATTCATTAAAAGGTTGTATCTATGTTTAAACAAATATCGAGATTTTATTGCCAACGAACAGTATCTGTAGATATAATCTATACGACATCTTAATAAAATGTGTTATTCCAAGTAACTGATATTAATTGTTCGATTATTGACTGACTTATAGTGTATTTACAATTTTAATTTTAGGAATTTATAGATTGTATTTATTAATTTGTAAATATCTATGATAATTATTTGTATCTGCTTATCAGGTACGATTTTTTGCAGCAGTTTCGATTTGTTGATATAATGTTGTTATCTGTGTATTCATATTACGACTGTACTGTCTTTAGTTTTAATTTATGTATAAATATAAACAACATTTTATTGAAACATAATACATTTAAAATAACTCAAATTAAATAGTTTATAATACTTTCAAATTCGAGGTTAAGTTCTTTTTGTCATGCAGAAATATAGGCGATAATTTGACAATTAATTTAGATGCTATTTCTAAACAATTGAATTTTTAAATAAAATGACTGGTGTTCGTTTTACTCCAAAAATCCATCGATTCATCCGACCCCCCACTCGACGCTTTTGATAAACCAGACGGGGGCCTATCAGCCCCCATCCCCCAATTATCATCATCAGATGTCCCACCCCTGCTTACTCCTTCTGGTGTTTTCACTAAAGATCTAGGTCTATATTCAGCAGGTGGGGTTTTGATCTGGGGTGTAATAATCTCTCGTTCACTATTCCTTGAAGAAATGTTTGAGCTCCCACCAGCAGACCATTCGAATCTTACGGAAGACTTTTCCGCTTGCATCTGTTCCACTCTTTGTTGGGATTTAGCGAGAAGATCCTTTACGGAAACAGCCGCTTGGTCTGAGTATTCCTTCATAAGCATCATACCAACCACATCATCTGTAGTTTGATGTCTATTCTTAATAAAGTCTTTGTTTTTTGATTCTTGCTCAAAACTGAGGATGTCATTATTGCGCGGTGTTTCGCTGAGAGGTGATCGCCGAATTTTTGGAACAGAATAAATGGGGGATCCAGAAGAAGATGACTGATCTTCAACATCACCCAGATTTGATTTAGCTTCGGTAGAATGCACCGTGATCATTTTATCGGGTTCAGTTTCATTGGATAACACCAAGATTTCTGCGTAGTGATTGGGTGATTCGTTTAGCTTACTGCGAGATGAACCAATGGGATCGATGTCCATGTTTTCTGTATCAGGCGGGGGTCTGGCTGTTAGTGGCCGGGCGGAGCGAGCTCGAATTCTATTTATGCGTTCTTCGTCTTGTGCCTGGATAAAAAAATTACTATTATTTCCAAGTTTTAATATAAAATAAAAAATACATTTGTGAGTATGACTGTGAAATACAGACTGTGAAATCTAATAAAACATTCAAAGAGAAATCTTTCAAATACCTATCTTGTGCGTCATAAAGCGTTGCTTACTGGACGTTACACGATTATATAACGTGATGTAGTTATCATGCAACTGTTTGAGTTCGTTACATCAAGCATCTTTAGCAACAAGTTATCTAAGATGTGTTCTGATTTTTATTGATTGATTTATTTGAAAGTTATCTTGAACTTCATTACAATTAGTATACATAAAATTAACCTACAAATTCTTTTATGCAAACATAACTTAAAACTTTCTTATAAATTTAATTCTTTTATCTCTAACTGGATTCGAAACATTACCCTTTTCCGACGTCGCGCGTTTTCCTGCTTCACCCTGATCTTCTCATCTGTGGCCACTGTCCTTTGTTCCCTCTCCAGCCTGGCTAGTCTAGGGGGAGGTCTGCGTCTAACAGGGACTTCATCAGCTACTACTTCGAAGCTGACACCAAAGTTGGTCTTGGTCATCGAGCGTTGAATTAGCCCCTCTGCTTGTAGTTTAGAGAGGACGGCCTGTTCGTCAAGGTCTAAGGGTGCGACTCGGTTTTTGTGACGAGGGGGGAGTGCCCCAACGGGTGACTTCGCGTCTGTGATAAAAAAATATGTCAAATTACAACAATAACGTGTAAGAATTTTTTTTTCTTTTTTATTATGTTTAAGTGGAGCATTAAGCAGAGGCGTAGGATGTTTTGAACAGGAGGCTGATTTTTTTAGACATATTTTTAGGCAGTCCTAGTCAGTAAATTCAGAAGAGTAAATCAGTGAAATAATTGTCAAGGTTATCTGAAAAGTTTCAAGTTCTAACGCCTCGAGCCTCTGCTGTGAGAATAAAATTATTTTTTCAGGATTTAAAAGCAGCCTTGTTGAAGACCTGGATTTTAATGCAAATCTATCTTACATTATCTGTGAAATATATTTACTACAAAGTTACAACAAAAACAGAAAATACCTTATGATCACTCGCGCCACTCATTAGTCTTGTTCAGAAATATTAAATATAAACAAAAAGTACAAGGTTCCTACCCGTTGGTCCCCTGGGGGCTTTAATTGGAGGTAGAACAGGTTTGTCCGATGCGCCGCTTCCTACTCGGTGATCCCCGAAGCCCGAGTCCCGACTATGCCCCGAGGCAGTCCTGGTGTTGCCTCCCTTAGCGTTGAAAGGGTCCCCCGATCCCTCGATCGTTGGGGGTTTGACCTGCTCGGTGTTATCTGGGGTGACCGTGGCGCTGCTTGTACCACAACCCATTCTTGGGGGATTCTTTTATTTTTTCTAAAAAGTTTTAATTTTTAATAGGCCTAGGATTATTAATTTATGTAGGCCTAATTATTATAAGTCTAGTTGTTATTAATAGATGTAATAGATAATAGAGATACATATAAAAGTTTTTGTTCTTTTTGCGATATAAATGTAATTATTGTTGAACCTGTGCAATTTAACTTTAAAATATATATTTTAAAACAAATTCTAAATCCTGTATATCTATTTCTAGATCCAAGTCTAGGTCTGCAAAAGATCATATAAGATATTATAAAAAATAATGCCTCTATTTTTGTTATTCTAAACGAAAAAATTAACTGTTAAATTAATAAATTATTTTCTATAAGCTTAATAATATTTAATAATTTATATAACGAGAATTTTACGAATCAGTTATTTAGCTAAATCTTGAACGCTATAGTTAACGTTAAGAATGCTAGTAAGAAATATATAATTTATCAATTACAGAGTTAAAAGATACTGAAATTAGTTAAAATTAACAAAAAACTTCAGGACGAGAATTAAGAATGTTAGAGTAACTGAATTAACATTTCTAGGCGTAGGCCTACTACGTAGTTACAAGCTGTGTATCTAGCTATTAACTTAATGAAATTCATATATGTAGAGAGATCAGTGGCGTCGACATAATATGTTATTGGAGATAAGTTATAGCCAATAAACTATTTATCAATATAAGCAACAATTTTTGAAAAGTTACAATTCGTATTGTGCGGATTTAAAGTGAATGTGCAGCACAACATATAGGTTTATGTCATAAGAGTTTTATAAAAGTTTTATAAAATTAGCAATTATCTCTTCTCTTAGTGGGGGGCTTAGTTTATCACTCCCCCCCCCCATCTTAGTTATATAGGTAACAGTTTGTTGTCTTGGTTGCTATGTGTTGTAGTTTTGTAGCCCAATAAAGGTCTACAGTTATGGAGTGTTATATTTTAAGTGCGTCTCGATTAAGCAATAAGCGTACTCATTCACTTTATTATTATTTCAGAAATCAAATGTAATCATTACATGCAGGACTTTCAGCTTATTTTAAAAATACAGATTGATAAATTGAACAATAGATTCGGATTTATTTTAAATCAAAACTTGCAAAGTGCCGATAATCAAAGATATGCGCTTTAGACCCATGAATTTTGAGATTTTTGAGCCAAATACGGATATACGTATACTTTTTAAAATTCTAAATAAATGGGAAAAGATACAGCTTCAGAAAATATATTAATTAAAAAATAACAAAGAGACCTTACTAATGAAGCTTTTCACTTAAAAAATGACTATGTCTGGCATCGAGACAGAATAAAAGTATGCGTAAAACAACATTCTAAATATTTACTGGTACTAAAAATAAGTCTCAGACATATCTATGCTTGGCAAACTGGATTACATGTATTACATATGTACAGATAAAAGTCACAGTACAATTATAATTGTCTTTGAATAATTACAAATTGTGAAACTCGTGGAAGCATGAAAGCTTTTCATATCGTTGACTTTATTTTCGCAATGTATGGAACATGTAATAAATCGTCTTTGCTCCAATAATCTTTATATTTAGAAAAATGGTGCAAACCCATAACAATGTTCAATGTTCCAACAAAAGCCTTCATTTCTTTCCCTTTAGTCTCCGCCCAGTGACGATCTGAAGATGCGTAAGGATTTGACAGATCGGGATTATTTGGTGGATTGATGAAAGCTGCTTGTAGATTTCAATTGTGAGCTAGGTTGTCAAAGAAATTTTGACCAATACTGCAGAGTAAGTACTGTAAGTTTTGGTTTGGAAATTTAAGTCATCTTGCGGACCAGTTTCTTCGCAAAATGTAATAGAAGGCAGACTGACGGTACGGTCATCCCATCCAGGTAGTTGAATGAACGCGTCATTCCACCTTTTCAGCCAGCGCTACGACATCCTTGCAATGTTGAACGAGATGGTCCAGATCTTCTTCAGATATTCTACTAGTAACTAACGCGATGATGGTGAAGGTGAACGGGAAGAAAAGCGAGATGAGTTGGAGAATGTGAGAAATCTGTCGATGGTCCTCTGTTGGATCCAGAACTATCAGAGTCATTCTGAAAACAAATATACTACACTAGAATCTATCAATATAAAAT
>JAQIXG010002237.1:0-18345 GCA_034700105.1 Oconnorella tubifera | reverse complement strand
TGATGTATAACATTTATTTTCTACTTTTTAGTTCAATCAGAAAACGTGGGTTTTTAAAAAAAATTTTAATGATAATTTTTGCTAATTATAGTACTTTTATTATTAGTTTTATTATTATTATATCAATAGATTAATATCTAGTGTTGCTCAAATGAGTCATGTGCATAATTAAGAAGTTTTTATTTTCTGGTGTTATTTTCTTTTACATGAAATGGTATCTTTGAGCACAACTAAATTTTAAATGAATAATGAAATTCTAATAGAATTAAATTTCAAATCACGGTGGACAATAGAGTCAACAAGTTGACAACAACTTGTCAATAGATGATCAATCAACCGTGTCGTGCAGACAGAGCACGTGTTCTCAATTGTTCAATATCTGATTCAGAATTGTTGATCAACGTCTGAGATGTAAACTCATTTATTTTCAAGATTTGAGATGTTTCCTCATTTATCGCCTCTAATAAATATGTAAAGTGTGGGGGGAGGGGCTGTAAACGGGAGGAGGATTAAATTTGAAAATGTCTGAAATCACTATAATAATCTCTTTGATATTTTCACATAACTAAATTACCACGACCCGTCAAAAAAGCCCCGACAAATGGTCCCCGACTGCTCATTCTTAGGATTAGGGTTAGAATACGGGTTAGGTTAAGAGTTAAAGTAAGGATTTGTGCTAGGGGTTGGGTTGCGATTGCAGATAGTTAGGGTTAGGATTATTGAATTAATTGACTGGGGCGTTTTGTCGGGTTAATTTGTTAGGAGCCGATTTGTCGGGGTACCTTAAATTTAATCTCCCTGTGATGAATAAACTCTATCCAGGTCTCAGTTATTAACCAATACCTGGATATAATTTTGAGAATGAGAAGGGAGAAAGAACTTAGTGGCTAAATTTGAAAATAACAAAATGAAATTGCTTCAAAAATAAAATTGACATAATTTGTAATATATTGGAAAATCAAAATTATGAAAAAACTACATCCATTCAACAAACTGATTTAATTTGATAAAATAACACTTTAAGCAAACACATATTTTTAATTAATAAAATCTGTAGAGAAAATAAACAACATCGAAATTATTAATTAGTCAATTCATCGACTAATTAATAAATCAATTAATGAAATATCTGTTAATCTGGTATTAAAAAATTACAATAAAACGCAGCAGCTATTATCATCGGATTTGTTATAAATTCTTTGAATGGTCGGTTCTGGGGGAAGAACGTCCAACCGGCCACTCACGTAGATGCGTAGAACGAGTAGCCAGAACTCTTTCTGTTCCGCTCTGTTCGGAACTGTTCCACGTGTACGTTATCTCGTGATTACCGTACTGATTACCGGTGAACATCCGAACCGGAACGGTGTCGGCAGAAACGACTTGTATCGCTGAAAATGGAAATAAGCAATGTTTCAATGTTTTTGTGCGGAGAAAAAATGAAAAAAGGTGAAAAGAAGGAAAACAAAAAAGGAAAAAAAGAAGCTTGTGAAAGAAAGAAAAGAAAAAAAAGAGAAGAGTGTTGAATAGAAAATGAAAGAAAGAGGTGGTAGATATAGGAAGAAGATAAAAAGATTGTAAATATTATGAAATAGAGGGAGATTGAAGATTAGTATTAAACATTTATTATAAAAATCATGCATGGACAATGCTGGAAATAGATAAAAATTAACTGGAAATTTGAGGGAAATTCTCATCAAAGTGACAATTTACGAAAAATTACAACCTTCTAATAGTAATTTCAATCAAAAAGCCAAGTCATGCTTTTGTCTGATTGTTTATAACAATAAAAACATGTAAAATAGCCGGAAAAGAATTACAGTACTCCATAATTACAAACTTTGAGACTTTTAAATAGTGATTTTATATTCATACCCCACGAAATACCGACGATCTTTATAAACATTTGCTCAAAAACACAATATTATAAATCGTAGAACGGCATAAATAACAAATATTTATGGTTTTGCCTCAATCTTTGGTTCCTTTGAAACATGCCGCTTAAATTTATAGCAAAACCCTAGCCTATAGACGATACTCATAATAATTATCATTAAATTTTAGTGATTGATCAATCATTCATCGCAGTGCATTTTTGGACCAATGAGAAATAACGTAAAGCGTCGACTGACGCTAATTGGTCGCATTGTGTATTAAACGTGATAGCTTATTCCAATCCGTTGAAAACATTTATTAAAATATAACGGTGACCTAATTATTGCGCGCTAAAATTATAATTTTAAATTCGTATCTATTACGACTCGATAATTTGTGTAATTTAATAATAAAATAAGGCGTAAATTAACTTTATTGGTATATCAATGCTTAAGTAAGAATGTCGGCCTGTTAAAAGCCTATAACTTTTTTGTTAATTTTACGAGTCTTTATAATTTTAAAGAGAAAAAGGAAATAATGTTAACTAAAAATTGAATAGGTAAGATACGCTTTATTATATTATGAATGATTTATGATTTCATGATTTGAGAGAATATTTATACGGTAAATATAATTATAGACCATATCCTCTGGGCCTTTATGTTCACTCTTAAACAACTAGTATAGAAAACATCAAATTTGTATATTTTTTGGTAAAATGTGTTGTTATTTAATAAAGCATATATGTATATTTAGCAATAAAAATATTATAATTTTATTATTGGCTAATAATGTTCTTCTTCTATGTAAGTTATGTCAATAAATTAATGAAGTCATTATAATAAAGTATTGATTTATACAAGTCCTCTACGACTCCCATTTATTCATTTATATTTACCAATTTTAAAACTCTAATATCATTCCTACTATAGTAATTCAGTTTATCGGTTTTTTGAATGCCATTAACAAAAAATTACTTTCAGTCAAAATGCCATTCCTGTTAAAGTACAACCAGAAGCAGCATTTCCCTTCCAAATTCCCCCTCACCACGCACCCCCCCCCCCTTCAGTACAATATAGTGTTAGAAATTTAATATAACAGTTTTGCGACTGTTCCGCCACTAAAATTTTATAAAATTATAATCTGATTAAATTATGCGTCGTCTTGCATGCGGCAGAATGACAGCAGTATAATATAACAAGACATAGTATAACAAGCAAACTATAGCAGATCAAATCAACGCTATTCTTTGCATTATGTCCCTCTCTCTTCTTTTTTTCTGTCTCTCTCTTTTTGTCTCTCAATCTCTCACGGTGGCAATATTTCTGATTCACTGTATACAATACAAGCCGAAGATAGCTAAAAATATATACTATTTTTGAAATTCTTCGAATTATTGCTATCAGTTTCGTTAGTTTATTTGATAATTGGTTAATTCTTTTCACGCTTTTAATATGCATTATCGTTTAGGTGTTAGTCTTAGTAATTTCGCTCTTTACATATATAGATTATTCTCAATCTATTGAAAACTGCAAGATAAATTTATTTATTATTTATTTCCTCAAGTGACAATTTAAAATTATGAATCAGATTGTTATAACTTTAGTTTTCATGAGCAGATGGATCAATCAATAAAGAGTTCATTTCCTAACAAAACAAGCTACAGTTATTATACAGAAACAATTAAATTCACTATATAAAATATACAGTGTACATGCAAGATCTTTAGCTGAATTCATTGATATCTATATAAATATTAATTTATGTGGTTAATTAATTTAAATGAAATACTTTCTCAATAGAATTTCTGTATTTGTCTGAGTTTCTCTGTCATTCTGTCTGTCGATTTTTCCGTCTATCTGTTTGCTATCAGACTCTATCATTCTCCAACTTTTATTATCGAAACCATGCTGTTATGATTAGAACTTATTTAAAACCCAGTCCTCTCTTTCTAAAGATGCACCTTTTTCAAAAACCCAGATGTTGCCTCGACACAGCAAGCCTTATTCATTTCATCACAAACAAGATCTTTTCCTCGATGTAATATCCGATTGCAATCCCAAAAGGGATGAAAGAGATTCTTATCGTCCCTCAGGTATGCAGTGCGTGTGTAAACAACAGGAGCCGGACACTAAATATTCTAACGTGTCAAAGCCCGTGAACCTGCATCTCACCCGGGCTCTACTTTGACCGCAGGAAACCCGGTCCTGCGGTGCATGCCTTCTGGGACTGGCGCTGTGTTTGCTGTTTTAGGGTAAAACAGTATATCCCAGTTTCGTTTATAAATTTATAATGTGTTTGTTGTTATAGCGAATTTCACGGTATACGCTCGGAAATGGACGGAGGTTTGGTATTGAGTGTTCTGCTATGGGAATCGTTTTGTGAAATACTTAAGCTAATGTTAAATATAAAACTAAAATAAACACAGATATAGCTGAGTCCCTTGACATTTATAGAAATTTAATCAGATTCTATTAGTTCAATTTTGATTTATAAATCAGTTTCTATGTGAAATTGGATGATCAAGATGACAAGCTGTACCAAGACTTATAGTATGCTGTATACTATAGTAGCAGATAACGAGAGAAGAGTTTAATAACTAAATAACTACGAGAGTTAAATTTGAAGCCCCCTGTAAACATTGCAAATTCAGGTATTAAAGGGCTTGCACACACACTGTATAAAGTCATATATAACTATTGTTTGCAAACACTACATTGTATATCGAGCCTATTAATTATAATATTGCAAATTGAAATCAAATTGCCACGATATATTGTAAAGCTTCCTCGGCGGAGAGTGCTTTTTTCTGATATAAAATTAACTGTATATGTTCAGATATATATGCTATAATTTCAGACGTGCAAATCTATAGACTTACTATACAGTATATAGGCCCCTATACATATTAGGGTATAATATTTCAAAGCACCGAATAAGCTTACATTTTGTAAGCAAATTTTAAAAATTAAAGTCAATTAAATTGAATTAATTTTGTTTTATGGTTTATCAATGACTTTAAACAATGTCCAAAGATAACCTATAATCATATTGGATAATAGAATCATCGCTGAAACGTTCAATTTAAATGAAATCTGATGAAATTCTTCCTGCAATCAAACGATGTCATCAAGACGCAAGTTGCAGGAGTCCGTGAATCTCAATAAATCACCGGACCACAGAATAGTCAGACATTGCGCTCCAGGTTAGCATCTTGAATTTGCCATAAAATAAATAATTTATTTATAAATATCTTAGTAAGTAGTTTTAACTGTGAAGTAAGAGATTTTGTGATCACACCTCTGGATATTTCACTCCTTCAAGTAACTGGATCATTGAAAATATTGTTTTATCATGTAAAAACTATAAACAAGCATGATTCTAATAATTTCATCAAAAATGTGAATAGTTTTTTGTATTTGAGGGTACAGGCGACATATTACCATTCTCTAGATATAGTGGATATTTGTTTTTGAAAATAACTATATAATTTCATAGCTACAGGTAGGCCTTATAAGCATAACAAGCTTCTTTAATCAAGAATTGAACAACAAACAAATTCGATTAAAAATGAAATTGAAAATGAGATTATATTTCTTAAAACAATTTTTTATAACCACGCTCCCTTTCATTGAGATGAACTCACGCAATTCAGTCTCAAATTCTCTAATAATCTAGTAATTTTTTTATATCTAATATATACTGTAAAAGGCGTTAAATGTACTGTTATTACTATATATGTCACTTTCAAATTGTGTGCACTATTACAAGATATGATTTCGTATATTTATTTATTTAATGTGCTGATGATTAAAAATCATTTGCAAAAATGTCATATCTTTCGACTAACTTAAAAAAATTATGTTTCTTTTGTATTTAATTTCTATCACTTTTATTTACTTCCTTTTGGTGAATAAAGATTTATATAACGAACTTCACGTCTAAATATGCTAATACATCTCTGCACGCAATTCGTCCGTTAGAAGCAACCAATAGCAAAGCGTCCGTTTCAAAACGCGTTGGGTCACAGAAACCATGAGACGCTTTCGATTGATTGACAGAAAAACGAATGACCTTTCAACTGGTCATTGTCCAAGTCGAGTTCAAGATTGATTCAAGATGGCCGCGGGACAGCGGATAGCATCGATACCCTTCAAATTAAATGTCGTGTTCAAATGATCGAAGGAAAAGGTCGTCGGGTTGAGTCTCTTCGCCACTCGCTTCTGATGTTCAGTGTATGCATAGTTGGGCAAATATTCAATTTTCCTTCTCACTTTTTTTAATGTCCGCGGGGGATGTGTTTGGAGGGAAGGCTGTGAAGTGTGACGAACAATTGTAAAAGTCTATGATTTCTTCAATTGCTTGTATTTGTGAAGAGAGTGTTGTAGAAAATTTAATTTAATTTCTGAAGACATGAGACGCTAAAGTATACCTCAAAGGTCCTCGAAGTTCGAACCTTTGATGGAATATTCTATTCCCAGAAATATTAGTGTATAATAATATGAGAATATCTCTGCATAATTATAGTGAACGAACGTTTGTTTCAATATATAAAAGAAATATTGTTTATATACATTATCATTTCATTCAAAGTAATTTAAACTTATACCCTGCAGCACATGTATCCACTTGAACAATTTTATACGTTTTTATTTGTTCTGATATATATTAGCTAAAAACTGAAAATAGAAGAAATTAGAAAACAAAAGGCAGATGCGGTAATATATTTAAAATTATTTTAAGAAATAAATGACAAAGTAGCGATCAAACATACATGAAAACAATATGTAAATATGCATGAATAATAGTTGCAACAGTTTAAAACATTATGGCCATAATTTGGTACATTTATATACATGTGTTCAAGACATTTCGATATTTATTTTGATAACAGATAAATCATATGAACTAGCACACTAATATTGCTCAAAAACAGACAAGTCTAAAGCTAAAGTAATTTTCAGGCCTGCACATCATATACAATATAATAATGTACTGTATATACTTTATAATGTTACAATCATTATCGAGCACTTATTCAAAATATCTTTCCCCATTCTAATCTAGCCAACATCTGCGTGTTTTTAATGTACCCGTCCCATCTACAAGTAGTTGCCCAGGAATTCCGAGGTCATGAGAATGAGACAGGGTCGCATGTGATCGGTTGCATCAAGTAGACAGCTGATTGACAGACTCGTCCGACACTTGCGTAACCTCTGCATTCTCCTTTTGAACGTTGCATTGTTTGTTCGAGTGGATCTCGTCTGATTGATGCGTGACACAATGCATTGTCGGTCGCCGCGCGTGAGGGTTAGATAGGGCCCGGTAGGCTGTGGTCGGGAAGGGGTCGACGGGGAGGTAGAGCAGATATAGAGTCTCTAGGGCTTGTTTTTGTCAAATATCTATAGATATTTATAGATATCAAATATCTATAGATATTTGATTAAAACGTGTGTTTAGAACTAAATTAGAAGCTTGTTGTTATGCAATGTCTAGAGATATTTCATAAAAACAGTCGATTATAATGCTAATTGTTTCAATTATTGTATTGTCATGAAATGTGAGTAAAAGTAATTAAAATTAAGAAGAGAAAACAAATTATTTGAAATCCTTAAAAAATTGAATGTCTTAATATTTTTAACTTAATAAGAGTTACTATTCAATGGATTTTTAGCGCTCTCTACGATCTTACTATTCATCGCTTGAATTCAGGCTGTTTCGAGTTAACGTTACTCATTTTAATTCATTAATACTGTAAAGTCGTCAAAACTTTGATTTTTATTATTATTAGTTATTAGTTTGCTAGATGTAATATTTTAATATCAATATGAAATATTTCATAACAAAAGTTTTTAAAAGACTAAGTTATAAGTTGACCATGGGTGCAGTTGGACAATAAATATACATAAGTAAGCCTATTCTTATGCTATACGTTTCCTTCATTCTTCTTTTTTAAATTTCTTTTATTAGCAAGGTGGAAGATCATTGAAAATATGTGCATAAGTGCGTGCGCATAAAATTAAGCGCTGCGGTTAACGTGACCGAGATGCACCATCACGCATCAAATTTATTTTCTTGCCATTCAACAATTCTTCATTCAATTCTTTCTATTTCAACACCCAGCATTTCATACGTCCATCCGGTGAGCTGTCAAAACGCTGGATGTGCGGTATTTCGATACCATAGAATTACCATTGTCAAGACAGACGAAAGCTATGAATAGTGAGATCGAAGGGGCTGCTAGGAGTCCATTACGTGCTTATGTTTTATCAAGTGTACACGCTGACCGCTCGCTGACCCATTCACTGACCACTTGTCGTTCAGCCGAGCGCGTCCGCAGTGTCCAGCTTCTTGACCGGCGGAGAGTACATTGTAAGACGATCAGCTTTGGGTGAGGTCAGCAGAGGTTACGGTTTAGCGTGACGGGTGAACTTTTGCACTTACACGTTATTAGCGTGAGAGCGCATATAGAGCGTATCAAAGGGCTCGAAGAGGTTCAAGATTCGTCAACAGGGGGAGAATTTAGAGGGCGAAGGTCGACGAATGGAGCGATCTCTACCCACGAAATGTAGAAAAAAGTAATCCTTGTATTGTAAATATAAAATGAGTTAAAAAAAACAGTAAGCCTACTAGAGATTGTAGACGTTAAAAAACTAAATCAGAAAGTTACAGTTTTTTATTTGATTAATCCCAGTTGATAATATTTGACAAAAATATTATGAAGACATAGATATAAGGACAAATGCACCCAGTTCTTTGCTGTCTATTTACTTTTGTATATCTCTTTCTATTTATCTTTCTCTTTGTGCGTCTTCTCTCAATGTACATCGCACACCTGTCTCGTCGCTGACCCTTGCTCTTTTATTGTTGCGTGAGCTCATCACTGAATGTTATGGACAGACGGAAGCACGTGACAATGACAAATCCCGACAAGATGTCATGTTCTCTGTCTGTGGCGAAGTCATTGCCAGATTCATTCACCATGTAATTATCCATCTCAGCTGTCGCGTTTATTTCCTGTTCTGTTATGACTTCTGTCTGCCAAACCCATCAATTATTTTTTAGTAACTTCCTCTGCAGTTGTCTTCTACTATAGTTGTTTTGGCGATAAAGTCTTACACATATAGAAAATATTATGACGATCAAAAAATAAGTGATACAAGTTGTAAACTAATCCTTAAATATATAACATTTCAAAATAGGACCTTTAGAGATCCTATGAAAATATTGAATAACTATCTAATTTTTCTCGATGATTAAACCAAGCGCATGTACAGAAAATTAAAGATTGAGCATTGTGTAAGCCCATGTGTGGGATGCTTCCTTATCTTTTTATAGAACTTTATTGCAAATTAAGTTCTAGAATGGCATATGTTATAGATCTACAATCTATAGCATATAGGCTATTATAAATGACATTAGAAAGGCTACTTTCGTAGCACAACTTCTTTAGGATTTAATAATTTGAGTAAAGATTAAGTTAATAAAATAACCTAATAATTTCAGTAAATTAATCGGAATAGTTTTTTAACATAATAGTTTTAATAAATTAATCGAAAACAATTATCAGCCATTAACCATCCCGATTGTGTCCAGCACACAGTGCATGTAGTCCACGCAATGCATGAGGCAGATGGTTTTTTTGTGGTCCACCTCGTATCGAGATCAGAGGTCATCTCTTTGAAACGGTCGTCAGTTGGGATCTGCTGCCTGTCAGATCCATATCGAGCACACATACTCTGACCGCTCACTGAGGCGAGATCCCCAGGTGCGGCGAGCGACTCACCCCGACAGTGTTGCACTCCGACGCGATGGCTCATGAACGTACACTGTCTGTCATTTAGAACATTGAATAGTCGCTTATTAAAAGTTGAGATTAGTCGTTTTACTGCATTTGCGTGATATGCTAGATAATGGAAGCGTTGAAAGGTTTGTGATGTTTCTCACGCAATACAAGGTGCTATTTCGTTGATTTATAGAAATCTTATTAAGACACATATATGCCTGATGACATATAATATGAAATTAATACAAAATAAAATGCCTATCGACATCGTGAATTTTTTTAAATATCTATATGACTAAGGGTAAAAATACTTCTTCAGTCTATTTTTACGTTTTTGGTTCAACTAGAAAATTAAATTACAAAAAAAATATTAATTATGGATAGGCATATATAAAAGCAAAGCGAGTATTAGATTAGGGTGGGGGACAAATTCAATTTTCTCCGTCTCGATGTGCGTTGTTAGAATTGAGGCACGATTACAGATCTTATAATCATATTTAAAAATAATTGAATAGGCCTATTATAGATGTTATTTTATTTCATTTATAAACAATACTTATTACAATCCATTAAACTAGATATAGGCCTATTATAATGATTGGTATTGGTTTTTACAGGTGAACCCGATTTGCTAACGTGCGGACAATGTCGTTGCGTTTTTGCTCTAAGTGAAATTACCGCCTTTATCCATCATAAAGCCATCGGCTGTGATCCCAGAGACTACCTAAGAAGTCCCAGGGAAGTTCTAGAGACTCACGATGAGTTGACTTCATCGGATCGTGAAAGTGATAACGAGTTCAGTGATTCCGCTTCATCGATCATTAAAACAAACATTTACAGATTAGCAGCTGCGCATCATAGTTCCGATGATGACGATAATGATGAATCAGCAGATATTGGATTTGATAAACAAAATGGGAGAAATGATAAGTTGTTGAATGATGTTATGAAGTTGGATGCTAATATTGAACGAGAGGATGTTCTCAGAGAGGGGGATACAGAATCACAACTAGATTCGTCTATCAAAGTTAATGGTAAGCTGTTTTAATTAGGCCTAGTAAGAACTTGGATTTTAGGCCTACCCATTTAGTAAAGTTTCATCTGGGTATACAATTAGTATGTTATATTTGAATGAAAGTAACAAATATACTAACTTATGCTTGTATAATAATAATTAGCATTTCTATCGATTGATGCTAATTAATTTCTTTGTTACATGCCCAATTTGAAATATGCAGCGTACACACATATCATGTATACCACTCTTGCAGTACTAATAGTAGAATTATGCATTATGTTTTCGTCTGCAATGATATAGTATTAATTGAGCCAGTAAATACAATAATACATAGATTTGTCTGAATAACGATGCATTAATCTAATGTTTGCCTTTAATATAATATAATAGAATTTAGTCAGCCTAAATATGTAGTCTAGAAGTTAATATATGCTACTATAATATTATGTGTTACTATTATATTTTCTATGTTTGTTATATTTCTAGAAAGCCAATCTTATTCACCAACATTTGCAAAGGATTCTTCAGAAAGTTGTTCAAAACAAACTTCAGTTCAAGATTTTACAACCAACAAAAGAAATGTTAATAAGCACAGCCAATCACTTGAAGAATCAAGTGATTGTTCTCTGTCTGAACTTACTGTCAACGAACCTATGCATGAAAGACTTTCTCCTGAATCTAGTCTCCTAACTTCTACCTCAACATTAGCGACTCAATGTAGGATTATAAGTAAACAAACCGAGTCACCTTATAGAATGACATCACTGCCATTTATAGTTAAACAGGAACCTGCAGAATTAGACGATGTCTCACAAACGTCTGAAGTTGTAGCTATGCATGAAAAATCATTCATTGAAGTAGAAACACTTGAGAGTACCAGTTCCCAACAAAATGGGCAAAACAATCACGATTCTCGTCAAAAAGTAAATTCTTTAACAAGTAACCCTTCAGTGCAAAGATCTTCAGAGTCTCCCACAGTGGCCACTTGTTCAAACAGCTCTATATCACCACATGATTTTCAAAATACCAGAATAATAGCACCACACGAAGAGCCTGCCTTATCAACACCTTCAAAGAAAACTGAAGAGCTTTCAGAACACAACAGACCTCACTCAACAATCAGATCTCAAAGAAAACGTCCTCATGAGTCCCAGCATGAATTACATCCAGCAGGTCATGGTAAATTCAGGCGAGTGCTTACTTCCCATCATTGTGTGTCGCGAAATTCTCGCCTGTATCAAAGTTTTGATACTGCACCGGAAGCGGAACAACATCGAGTCTTTCGACCGGTTGTAGTGGCACCTTATCCCACCACACAACCGGTAAGTAGTTACTACGAATCGCTAGATATCTGTTCGCGACGTCTGCAACAACTTGCCGGACGTTTCATTGATCATCGCACTGTAGAATTTATACCAACAGAACTTCTGCCTTCTTCATCATTTCTTCTCTCTAGCTTATCTAATCACCGTTATATAGATTCAATATCGCAGTATCGGCGAGATCCGCCTGATTATCATTCGCATTTATCTGATCCCTATCGGTTAAGCGCCACAAGCGGACGACCTCGTTCACCTATGATGTCATCCACTCTATTGCTGTCACGATTTTCTGACAGAGCCAGGAAGAGAAGCCCTGAATTCAGAGAGGATTTTCTTCACACTGCCAGAGTTGTCAAGGATCAGTGCGTTTCAAGCAGAATCAGACCTGATGCGAATTTATATCGCGGTGTTACTGGGATTAATACAGAGTTAAGGAACATTTCAAGAGAAAAGCAATCTGAGAGGTCTGATGAGTATAACACGTGGTCTCAACAGCAGCAAAGTCCAGTGTCTTCGGTCAGTCGCAATCAAAAGTTTACACCGGAAAAACTGTACAAGGAATATAGAGTCAATGATAAACGACCAGATATACAAAGTAAATCTTCTGATTGTATAGATAATGATAGTGGAAGTGACAAAAATGATAGCGAGAATGAAACATCAAATAGCAATGACCTCGAACAAATAGAACGAGATGTTTCTCATAATATATCCCGCAAAACTCAATTAAAAACTCTTGCAATGAAAGAGTCATCCAGTAGTAATACAATGATAAATTATAAAAATTCACCAACTTCAAATGTATGCAGTGAAGAAAGAACTATACCTTCAATTGTCGCAGCAAAATCGAAGTTAAAAGTTGAACATTATAGAGAGAAAAAGCAACAAACTACACCTATTAAACAGAATGCATCTCAAACCGTTAATGCATCAATTACATCTGCGAGTTCGCTTTCATTTTCAACAAATGGAAGACACCATAAATTCAATCAGAGTACCCCAACCACTCTGGTAAGAAACTACACAGCATCCCTGTGGATCCCACCTACTGAAAATCAGTTATCTTATAATACTCATAAATCCTCTTCGCATTCTGACAAAAACTCAGAAAATAACATTCGGACAATCGAAAACGGCGATTCATCTGATGATGCAATTGAAAACCTGCCGAAGAAACATCATCCATCCTGTGCACCACATTCCACTCTACCTTCATCACCTTTTGAGAAAAGTTTAACTGAAGATAACGCTAGTAAAAACGAGTTTCTATTTGCTGCCGGAAGTGACCCTGACACTGACGAAGCGATTGCCTTGCGACTTCGTAAAGATACGTGCGAGTTTTGCGGTAAAATTTTCCGTAACGGAAGCAATCTGACGGTACATAGAAGAAGCCATACAGGAGAGAGACCATATCGTTGTAGGTTATGTAGTTACGCGTGTGCACAGAGCAGTAAACTGACGAGACATATGAAAACTCACATTAAATCTGACTAAAAAGTACTAGCAATATATCTCATAATTGCAAAATAGCCTCTCTACTTGGACACTTCTATACGATATAAATAGTATTTTCTAACTTCCCATTGTTATATTTTTCTTGTATGACTATTCGCAGGGTTTACGGCGACCAAAAGGCAGAGCGGGATATATACAAGTATAGAGCTATACTTGTATATATCCCGCTCCCGTATATATCTCGAGATTTTCCATACAATTCTTGAAGCCTAAAATGATTAATACGATTCTAACATGTTAATGTCCTTCAAATATAAATGAAGTATCTTTATTTTGAGTGTAATGATTTCATATTGTTTTATCGTTTTAGTAATAGAGTGCCCAAGCTGCAAATCTTTTGCATTTTTGATCCTTATTGAAAAATGACATGCATTATTATTAAATCTATTATTTTGGCAGAATTTTTTTTGGTCCAAATTAGTCACAATTTCTAGTCACAATTTCTTGATCACTATTCACAAACTATTCACAAAAATTTCAAAAAATTCAAAAAAATTCACAAACTAGTCACAATTTCTTGATCCACTATTGACTGAATAGAATGCATTTATGCACCATATAAAACACACAAACTTTTGTATAATTTTCCAATTATGATTGAGCATATTTTGTAAGAAAAACTAATTATTTGCTAATTTACTAATTTGAAACTAGACATACATGTAAGGCAAATTTTTATTGAAGAAATACGTTTTATAAATTACATATAAATCAATTGCTAATAACAATCAATACCTTTCGATTATTTATAATAAATCCACTTTCACAATAAATCACAATAAATCAATGCAAAGTATTAATACTTAGCGAGACTATTATATTTATTCACAATTCACAAAACGTTTCATAAGTAAACGTTTTATTTTGTAGAGTTAAAAAACAAATGTTTAAAAAGTTATTTCAAAAATTAAAAACTATTTTTCGTTAAAATATTTAAAATTATGAAATCACTGCAATAATGTCATCAAAGATAAATTAAATCTTAATTGCTAGAAGCTAAGATTCACTATCGCTATTCGTAGATTCAAGATCTCGTTTAGAATCATTGACAACATAATCGTCATATTTATTAGTATAGTATTTAGTCGCTTCACTTTTAGCATTTAATATTTCCAATTGTTTCTTCCATCCATTCGCCCTGAAAACAATAACAAATAATAGTCATCATCGACGTTTATTAATAACAAATATAGGCTAACAGAATGCATACCAATTTATACAGAATGCATACCAATTTATAAAAGAACTTCCAATACAAAGTAAATATCATAGAACAAATGCAAAAGTTCACAGCAGCAAAGTAAATTTAATCTTCTTATGTCAAAGTTAAGTCTAGGTTAAGTGTAAGTTAAGTCTTAGTTAAGTGTAAGTTAAGTTTAAGAATTAAGTACAAGTATAGCCTAGCTTGATAACCTTGCAGTATCCCTGCTCTCTTTCAATAACTGTACGTTCCTCTTATCCATATCTAACCTATGTCGCTGCTTCATCTGCGAGTATCTATTAATATCGTGATTATAATTCAATTAAACATGACAATGCATGAATCAATGAATTAATAAACCGTAAAACGCATGGAGGGACTCAAACAAATATAGAAAATATAACTAGATATTTGATAAAGATCGTTTTCAATTGCATTTATTTAGATAAAAGATTGAATACAATTGAACAAAGTAAAATAATCTATTATAACACAAGGCTCATTAGAGAACTGGTGCTAGAGCATTAGACTCGGAGGTGATAGGTCCAGATTCGAATCCAGGAAAGTTCGCTATTTTACTAACCTGCTGCACCCTTTAGTAAGATGGTTAAATTGACAGGAAATGACAGCAATGTCTAAGATATTACTCATATAATACGGTAATCCTGAAGTTAACTTTCACATAATATTATAATAATTAAAAATTCACATCTTTTAACATTAACTTGACAAAGCTAACATATATTTAACTCTTTATTTCTGCATAAAAATCAATAATCGATCATAATACAAAATTAACATTTGTTTAACCATCGAATGACAATGTCGCAGACGTTAAAATGAAACCATATTTCTTACAAACTACACACAAAACACTGTATCAACAAAGATACAACTAGTAAAATACTTTCCGTACTTATAACCGATGAAGAAGTAGATGAAGCCAGCCGCCACAAAACCCAAGCACCCGAGAGCCACCACGTAGTTAGGCAATCTCTTGACTCCTTTAATGCCGTAATAAGAGTCTCCCTGAAATGTCGCTCCGGTGTCCCTACGGATATGAAATGATGGATCCTCCCAGGCTACACCCTCTGAATGATGTTGCTGCCGATGATGATAAGTACCTCTGAAAAGTAATTCAGAAGCTTTCTAATGTTGATCAAATTCATTATTAGATCAAAATAGTAAATTAGTGATCAACTCAAATAAAGTATATAAATATAAGGTCTCATGATCAGTGATTGATATATTATAATGTATAATCTTGACAACTTTTAGAATAAACCATATGCTGCAAAGTTGTTTAGACTAGGGCTAGAGGCTACGATTTAGGGTAACGCTAATAATACTAAATAATTATATTAATAACTACTATATATATAACTATATATCCACTAGATATGCCAATATATATTATATTGAATATGGCTTATCAGAAATTCTAATCAACTAAATTAGCTGATTCTTAGCTGTTTTTAATGAAGCAAGAATGATAATTATACAGCCACTTTAAAATGAACTCATTCATTCAAATTAAAAAACGCTAAACTCAAAAACTTAAAGCCTTACAAAGATCCGCTGATAAAATATACAGCAAAAAGTAAAATACATCGAGAAATACACGATCATAGCAGAATATAAACAAAGAAATAATTGACTCAATACTCGGCCGTCTGATGCAGCCACTGCCCTAGACTCATGTCATATTCCTGTCTACTCTGAGTTTTACTCAGCACCGTGTACGCTTCATTAAGTCGCACAAACTTTGCATGATTGTCAGGATCTGCAGGATTCATATCCGGATGTGTCTATCGAGCAAACATGAAATTTGTGAAGAAAGAAATTTGTAAACAATTTCTTGTAAACCAATGGAGTTTAAATACAAACAAATTGTAGCGCTAATAAAAAAAATGTATAGAAAACAGTATACCTGACCGGAAATATAAGAAATTTGAATAAACAGTAATATAGTATGTTATTATATCACTAATTACATATTAATGATATGTATATGTTAATAATATGTATATATGTATAATAACATGTATATATTTATAAAAATATGTATATGAACATTCTATTTCAATTGTTTCAGTTTTTTAATCCTATAAATCTTGCTTAATGCAGTAAATTTTACAACCTGAAAGTAAAGTCATTAATTGCCAATATATCAACTATATTAACTATACATCATAAATATAGACTCTCAAAATTATCTGGATTTCTAGAATTAGGCAGTTAAAAGATAATAAAAGTGAATGTAATCATATCATTAAATGATTATATTCATAAGATTGATTATATATATAACCTGTTTTGATAAAGTGACAAATGCTTGTCTTATTTCAGATGTTGATGCACTATGGGACAAACCAAGCACTTCATAATGAGTCTTCTTTAATCCAGCCACACTAGATCAGTGCAAAATAAACTAATTTCATTTCATTCAATAGTTTAACAGTCGATGAAAGAAAATGATTATTCAACGTAAATCGTAATCTTATTTTAATGATGCATTGAATCACCGGTAAATAAATTTGTGTCTTGATCTAATTGTGGAACTGTGTTGATCTTTAAAGTAACAAATTCACATCTTCCACACTAAGTTTACATTTTTAAATACGCTTAATTTACAGATATTAAGCCAATAGTAAAAATAATGTCCTAGGATATGCTTTAAGGATTATCATTGTTTTTAAATGATTTAAATAACAAAATATTCTACGGGCAAATGAAACTTAAAATACTGCTAACATTCCCAGTTTTAACTATACAATGAAAATATGTAAAATATATTCTTTTAAACACTTCATTTTCTGTTCCAAAAATTCAACTTACGTCGAATATAAACCCCGAGTTTTCCTCCCAAATTCCACACAACGTTTACAGCATCGCAAACAACCAACAGAAAACATCATAAAGTTGACAATAAAACGTCTAATCTTCCTTCCTATCAACCTCAAATGATTTCAGGTTAATCGGAAAGCCGAATACGTTAACGCGTTTCTTTTCCGTCGGATCAGTAAAGTCGTTGTTGAACTGCAACTTGTACCAGCCGTAATGAATGAGAGCGAGGGTGGGAACACAGACGAGAAGGACGACGTGGCGGCGAAGGAAACCAATAGGTGGGCCAGGGGTACGACCCGACATGGCAAACGACTACAAGGAAAACTTTAAATTATACTCTAATTTATGAAAACTCAAATCATTTTTAATCGCAAAATGCAAAATACGAGATTTCAAATTATTGTTCCCTTAAAATGCGATTATATAATATGTAGTCTTATTTTCCTCGTAAAAACTTCACGAGGTGCGTAACCAAATTAGACCCGAATTTTATGAGGGGTCCCCTAAAATGCTCTTAAGCCAAAATATACTTAGAATAAAATATAAAAACGTAGAATAAAACCAGTTTAAACGATAGCTTAATATATATACTTATATAAATAGATAGGCCTACGTGTAGAATAATAAATACTTTTTAAATTTAATTCTTTGATTTAATTAGTTTAAAAAGCGTTTAATTAGAAACAAAATTAACTCAAAAAATAACTTGTCCTCTATTTACCAACGGTCTCACAGCTGATTTAGAGACTGGGGGGGGGGGGGGGGGAAGGGCGGAGCTGTTGCT